>JANHFT010003470.1:38915-55023 GCA_032467955.1 Pseudoxenodon macrops
CTCCCTCCCTAGTTTTATCCCTCTTTCCTCTAAATGGTTCCAGCTGACATGTTCTCCAAAGTAACTCTCATTAGTAATTCTGATCCCTCCCACAAAAAGTGTTTTTCTTTTCTTTTCTTTTCTTTCCTTTAATCAGCGGTCTTGAAAAATTAATATCTCCTAATCTTCCTTTTTAAATTAATGTGAAGTTGTCTTGTCTGATGGGTTTCCAAAGGACTCAGTATGGGTGCATTCCAGATGCTGGAATATAACTTGTAACCCTAGCTATGTTGGCTGGGGATTATGTGAAGTGTAGTCTGCCATTTCTGGTCTGTGTTGAGTTCTGCAGAGCTGCTTTCTGCTGTTATGAAGACTTGATGGAGGGCGGAGGAAAGTTGTATCTCATTCAATTCTACCTAGGTGGCAAGAAATCTGTTATGTATTTTATGCTCAATAAAAAAAAAAGCAAACCTCACAAGATTTCTATTTATTACACAAGGACTGCCATCTGTCCTCTATTTAATTAGGGCTGCACTAGTTGTATGATGGAGTATTAAATGTGATCTGGCTCAGCTTAAAAAAATTCTTTGTATTTACACAAAGCAGAGCAATGTTGCTGGAGAAATGTTAACAACATAGAGAAACTGGGAAGGCCTCAAACAAACAAAGACAACATCAATAATTAAAACCAAATAGTTTGATGCATGTAGCGGAGAGGAGAAGCAGTGTAGATAGCACAGAATTTTGACCCATTCTAAAACTTTGTGAACTTGAACAAGAATAGCAGGGGATATGGAAGTATCGGGAATGTTAACTCTTAACTCCCTTCTCCTCTCACAATTTTGAGTTTTAGCCAAGAGGTAAGAAAACTGTGTTCCAATTATGTTTCATACACACTTTAATGATCCACCGGTTTTCTGGTCAAACTCTATAGTAAACGCTACCCTAGATTTATCTTTTTTTTAAAAAACATTTGAAGTTATGACTTCAAAATTCAAGCGTTGACTTTGTTTTTATCTTATTTTTCAGACTTTTATTTTGTCTCAAATAAAGGAGGAGATAGTTTTTCAGGGTTTGGAAAGCAGTGATGAGAGCAATATGCAGGCAATTAAATGCAGTTAGGCTGGACTGATATTCTCTTCTTGGCACTCCTGCCCAAATAGAAATTGTGGCTGTTGTTCGTTTGGCTGATGGAAGAAGTCAGAATTAATGATGTGCTGAAAATCTGCTTTACAGTTCCTCAAATATTTCTTTTCCTAGGAAAGACACTTCTGTTTTTCTATATTTGTCTTAGGATGTTTAAGGGTCCCCCCCTTCAAATTTACCTTGATGGTGTTTTGATCTTTTTTCTTGGAAGGGTTAGAAGCTACAACTGCTGCTGATTTCTGTATTATCCCTTTCCTTCACACTGTAAATTTACTCATCCCAATCGGAAAAGAGAATGAAAAGAAGTCCTTCACAATTTCTCCTTTTATGGAGACTACAATATATGACCTGGGGAGGAGGTCAGAATAGGTTGGTGTTCAGCTCTCCAGAATCAAGTTTTATTTATTTTATTTTATTTATGTATTAAGAAAATGTATATAGGTGCCTAGCTTACTCTCAGTCATTCTGATCAGCTTTACAGTGATAAAACCCCACTACAAAAATCTATAACACCTCACCTGCTGGAGAGCCACTTGATGGGCTCCATAACACTCTGGAATCCCCAGGCCCATTGGCTGAACCACATTTATAGGGCCTTGTGAAAGAGTGTGTCATAGTGGGGGCCAATCTTGTCTTAGATGTTCCACAGGAAGGAAGCCACTACAGAGAAGGCCCTTCTTCTTGGTCCCACTAGATGGCTCCCTTAGGAAAAGGGACTCATGGCATTCCCTGCCTCCCCACTTTGATTGGTTGGGTAGATACGAATGGGGAAAGATGGTTCAAGCTATGTAGGGCTTTGACAACTAACACCTTGAATTATACCAAGAAGCAAATTGGCAGCCAATGTAGATTTTGCAAGATAGATGACACATGTGAAAATATAGGCTAGCACAAATTCAACCAGACTGCTGCTTTCTGACCCCCCCCTCCAAAAAAGGATTTTTAAAAAAAGGCAGCCTCATGTAGAGCACATTGCAATAGGCAAGACAAGAGGTGGGTAACTGTGAGCAGAGATTGTTGGTCCAAGAAAGGGTGTAACTGACGCACAACTCACCATTGGGCAAAGACCTTCCTGACCACAACTGCTATCTGTTCCTTGAGGAGATAACTATGAGTGGATGCTGAGGGACTTTCTGGGAGGTAAGAGTGAAAAAAAATCTTTATAGTCTCCTTCTTTGTGCAACTGAAGGGGCTTTGGGATGGAAATTGAAATACTGTATTCTGTGTATGTAGGTGTGTGTTCCTGAGCGAATCTAACCTGAAGAAAGATGAGTGAATCATGCTCTACAAATGTAGCATAAAAATATTTGTTTGCAGAAATGAACATATAATCCTAGTTAGTTTTGTCTTACTGGGGTAGGGGTGGGGAGGAGAATCCAAGATTATGTGTCCTGGGCATATGTTCCAGGGAAGATAAAAATAGAACAGAACAGAATAGAATAGAATAGAATAACAGAGTTGGAAGGGACCTTGGAGGTCTTCCAGGAAGGAAGAAACCCTACACCACTTCAGACAAATGGTTATCCAACATTTTCTTAAGTGTTGGAGCATTCACAACTTCTGGAGGCAAGTTGTTCCACTGATTAATTGTTAAATGAATTGTTCATCAAGAAGTTACATTAGATAAGCAATTTGTCGGATACAGAATCAGAAGAGAAATAAACAAGGAAGGGACACAGAATAAATCTTTACCTCTCTATCCATACCATAGTTCCTTATGGGAATCTAAAGAGATCAGGTACACCCAGTTTGTATTTCCAAGTTCATACCCTTTGCCACTCTCTCTCAAGGATTCTTGATTTTAGGATTCTTTGATTAAGCTATTAATAATAGAATCTACCATTATGATGCTTTTCAGAGTTCAGCTACTTCTAAGGAGTCTTCAGAAATAAAGTAATAAATCCCAAGGATAGGAATTGAATCCAATTTCCTGCTTTTGTAGGAGTGCATTCTTGACAGATAACTGTCTAGCCTCTTCTTTAACAGTAAAGGAAACCTACTACCTTTGATAATTAAGGTAGACTGTATGAGGCAGTTCCACTCAAGAGCTGTGAACTGTATTTCCAGTAGAAATTCTGCATCTGCCGAGTGAGAGACTCAAAGTAATGCAGCCAAGGAAAAGCAGTGGAGCAGTTTTCCTTTTCTTTTAGTAGCATGCATGCTATTTCATAAAGCAGTTTCAAAGAGATGCTTTGTATACCTCTTCAAACGAACCGCCCCTTGAAGACGTGCACAGGCATAGCAATTGTTTCCATTATGTATACCTACCACTAGGGTGTTTTTCATAATATTCAACTGAAATGTATCTTCCTTCAATGGAATCCATAATTCAATGCTTTCAAATGGAACAAATGTTGGCCTTTGGGTATGTGAGTAGTAAACAGAGATTGCTCTTCTCTTCTCAAGGCTTATCTGTCTTGGTGCAGAGTGTGAGATTGAACTAAAGAGAGCTAGATTCCAATCCCCAGTTGGCCATGATGCTTACTTTGGCCAGTCACTATCCGTCTAACCATTTAATATTATTTTTTTTGTGAGGCAGGGAGAGAACTTTTGAACACTGGATGGAAAGATAATAAGGAACTCTCTTATAATTGTGTTGATAGTGTATTTTATTTCAGAAGTGTAGACTTCATTAGAATGGGTCTGTAGCTTAATACGGTAGCAATAGGAGGTCTTGGGTCCAGTCTCTTGAGATATTTTTTTCTGAATTCCAGAAGCAACCCATCCGCAACCTCCCCATCTCCACACGCCCCTGTAAGTCCCCTTGAACATAACTGGTTGCGAGTTGCTTTCATTCCTTTTAAGTTGCTAAAACCATAGCTGCTTAAGTTTCCCAAGCTTTCAGTTCTCTAAGCACTTTTGTACACTTAATTCTGGGAGACTGGAAGGCTCAAGAGATTTGTAATGGGATATAGCACACTTCCTCTCTGCAGTTGCTGCCTTCTATTTGACCCCATGTTGGTAATGATAAAAACTATTATCAATAATGACTGTGTAGCAGTTTTTACACAGGACTACATGCTTGGTGGTCTCAGTCTTATTCCCGATAGACAGGTAGCCTACTTCATATCATATCATAAAATAGACACAACTATTGAAATTGACTAGTAGCCTCAACAGATGTTGAGGGATACAAAGGCATAGAATCTAAATTTTGTTCTTGGTCATCCATCCAGAGGGTAATAAACTGCCAGTAGCTTTATTTATCAAGAAGCATAGAAAATCTGCTGTCCTCCACTGAAAATCATTCTTTGATATGAATGACAACTCTGTTGTTGTGCTGAAATATACCTACCGTGTTTCCCCGAAAATAAAACAGGGTCTTATTTTCTTTTGACCTCTGAAATAAGCGCTTGGCCTTATTTTCAGGGAGGTCTTATTATTTTTGAGGTGCAGGAGGTGGCGAGCGTGGTCACATCATGGCTGCTGCTGTGTTTTGGGAAGATCTTATTTTTTGGGAATGGCTTATTTTAGCACATGTGCTCAAAAGCCTGACTGGGCTTATTATCCAGGGAGGTCTTATTTTCAGGGAAACAGGGTAGTGAATTATATGGATAAATCAAATTCTCTTCGCAATTCTACTTTTACTTTTTCAGCAGAGTCCAACATTTCTTCTATATTTAAAAATCACTTATCTTCAACTAAGACAATTGTAGCACAACTATAAATTGTTTTGAAAGGGAGACAGTAGCAGCAGGAAAATCACACACCTATTTTGGGACAATCAATTTTTAGAAATGTAACTAGATACATGGATTTATCTACTACTTGCCATTATACTGTCAAACTAAAAAAGGCAATGATTGAAACATCATCTTCGTTTTTCTCTTTTACTGCTTTAAACTGCTAAGTACTTTATATATGTCTTTTTGAAATCCCACTTCCTTTAGTTAGGTTAGTCATAAAATATATATATATTTTGAGTACAATCTGATTTCTAATTAATACCAGCAAAACTTTAGGTAATTTCATGATGGAAATGCTGCCACCCTGTCAAAAATGTAGGCAATATATATATTTTTAATGTTAACAAAAGACTGCTATGCATCCTAATTGTAAAAATGTTTTGAGGAAATGTTTTGTGAATATGCTGATGGCAAATACAATTGTTTTTAAAGGACCTCTAAATTTAACCACATCTTTATATATAATGTAGTTATATTTTCAATGAATTTAATTTATGGTGAGAAAAGAGAAAACTGGAAATTATTTTTGAAGCCATTGTTTAATATAATTCTTAATTATTAGATTGTTATCTCACCTTTATTTTTAGTCAACTCAAGGCAAAGTATATACCTAATGCTCTCATTTTCTATTTTTCCCATAACAGCCACCCTGTGAGGTTGATTGTGCTGGGACCGTGACTGAATCAAAGTAAACCAGACAGCTTGCATATCTAAGTAACAATCGCCTTGTTTCTAGCCCCACACCTTAGTCACTCCACAAAACTGGCTTTGCAGTTTGTTGGTTCATGAAGTGTTATGATATTTTAAATATCTAAGGATATTCACTAAGGATATTCACAGGCTGAGGCAAGCAGGTCAAAAGACAAAGCACCCAGTACAAGTCACATGAGTTATGCACTTGTGTGCAGCATCAGAATATAAGTCAAGGTTTTACACCATGACATCACACTGCACCACATTTCCTTGGTTCCACATCCTGTACCAAGTTGTACAGGAGATATGTGACCCCTTTTAAAACTAGAACTTACTCTAATATTGCAGTTATTAACTATGATATACTAAAAATGATGAAAAGATCCAAGTATTAAGAAAATGTACGAATATTAATGAAAACTTCCCAGCCAAAATTGTCTCTAACTGTAATACAGAGAAAATGCAAATTCCACAAAGGCGGTTTTAGATCAATCTGATCTATCCTTAAATTACTGTGGGTTTTTTTTTAATGAATCAGATTAATTCTAAAAATGAAGAGAATGAAAAACTCTTTCTGCCATCATAGCAATTTAGCATGCTATGAAATGGGGCGATGGCCTTACCTGATACGCTCCTTCTCATATAGGTGGATATAGCATCCAGGAACGGGATTGCTCCATCTGTTAACCAATAGAACTGAGTCTGCAATCTTTCAAGACACACCTCCTCCTCTGTATTCCCGCTTTTTAGACGAGGGCAGAATTGCAGACTGACGTGCCACATAGCAAGGACACCGCTCTCCAACCAAAAGGTCAGCAAGAATGTTCACTGATGGACTCTGTCAAAAAGCAAAGGGGAGACCAGCCCCAAACCAACAGCACCTCACATGTAAAATGTTACCTCCCAGAGGAGTCTAAGGAAAAGGCCGGGAGCCAGAACAGGGGGGGACTGGATGCTATATCCACCCATATGAGAAGGAGCGTATCAGGTAAAACCAACGCCCCTTCTCCATTCTGGTGGATATAGCATCCAGGAATGGAACATACCAAAGATGGTCGTCCTACTGGGAGCGGACCGGCCAGAAGGGGGCTGGTCAGAAATAATGCTTTGTAAAACCCGCCTGCTGAAGGAGGCTTTGGCCGAGGCGTAGGCATCAATTTTATAATGCCAAATGAAAGGGGAAGTCGAAGACCAGGTGGCGGCCCTACATACTTCCTCCAAGGAAGCCTGGGAGGACCAGGCCGCTGAGGTGGCCACACTTCTGGTGGAGTGGGCCATTATACCCCGAGGGGAAAGGTGGGCCTGGGAAGAATATGCTAGGGAAATACACGCTCGAATCCACCGGCCTAAGGTGGACGAGGACACCCTGGAACCCAAGGAGGATGGTTGGAATGATATGAACAGGCCCTCAGAGCGTCTAATGGTAGCAGTGCGCTTGATGTAAATGTGCAGAGCCCTACGCACATCCAAGGAGTACCATTGGAATTCTAACCGGTGGGAAGGCCTGGGACAAAAGTCAGGAAGGATTAGTTCCTGAGCCCTATGGAAGGTCGAATTTACCTTCGGAATGAAGGTGAGGTCTAGTCTGAGGACCATGCGATCAGTGTGGAAGATGCACAAATCCGGCCTAGTAGACAACACCGCTAATTCACAAATCCTACGGGCTGAGGTGACCGCCACCAAGAAGGCAACCTTATACGAAAAGTGGCGTAAACTGACCTCCCTCGGGAGTTCAAAGGGGGTGTTTGTGATGCAGTTGAGGACCTTAGGAAGGTCCCAAGAGGGGAACCTATGAATCACAGGAGGGCGGAGGTTGGAAGCCCCCTGAAGGTACTGCCTGATGGTAGGGCGCTGGGCCAGTGACTCGCGCTGTCCGCAGGAGAGGACTGAGGACAAAGCAGCTATCTGTCTCCACAAGGTGTTGGGGGAAAGCCCCTTGTCTAGGCCCTGCTGGAAGAAAGTCAAGATCTGGGGTGTAGAAGCCTCCCTGAGAGATACCCCAGCCCGGAGCACCACTTGCAGAACACTGGGAGTTGTCCCTGGAAGCAAAGAAGTCGACGTCTGGAGTGCCTAATAGGTTCGAAACCTTCAGAAAGAGGTCTGGATGCAGTCACCATTCCCTGTGGTCAATCCGAGTCTGGCTCAGCCAGTCCACCTGTACGTTGTATCAGCCCGAGATATGGGCCGCGTAGATAGACAGCAAGTGGTTCTCTGCCCATTCCCCCAGTTGAAGGACAGCCTCCATCAGGGACCTTGAGTGGGTACCCCCCAAATGATTGACGTGTGCTTTGGCAGCTACATTGCCCGTTAAGATCTGGAGATGAGAACCATCTACCCTGTCCTGGAAAGACTGGAGGCCTGGATGGATGGCCCTCAACTCCAGCCAGTTTATATTGTGGGTTAGGTCTTCCTGGGACCATAGGCCCTGGGCCATGTCTGACTGGAGAAGGGCACCCCAACCCGAAAGGTTGGCGTCCGCTGTGATGGTTACTCTGGGGGGATCCCCCAAAAGAGATCCCTTGAAGAGTGCCGGGGAAGACCACCAATCCAAGAACCTGACAACCACTGGAGGAACCTTGACCTTGAGGAGAGAGGAACTACAACCCGACTTTTGGTGGGGAAGGAGAAACCATTGTAAATGGCGGCAGTGCAATTGGACCCATGGGGTGATCGATATGCAGGAAATCATTTCCCCAGTAGTTGGGACAGGGTGCGCAGAGGGACAGATCCTGATCGTCTAATCTGAGTCACAAGGTTCTGCAAACTAACCTGGCGTTCTGGGGACAGGTAGACCTTGGACTCAATGGAGTCAATGACAGTGCCCAGGTGGAGAAGGTGAGTAGCAGGAGTAAGGTGATAGAGAAGCTGTGGTCCACCCACTCCCCAGGAGTAGAACCCCTGTCCTTGCTGTTCTTCCGGAACCGGTTGGATGGCCTGGATCTCCAATAGGTGGTTTATGGCCAGATCCATGAGCTGTCATTTGTCCTGGCTCCCCAATAGAGGGCATCGGATAAAAAACCTTGGGGGTGTGAAGAGGAATTCAATGACTAAGCCCGACCTTACGTGCTCAAGACCCAGGTGTCTGAAGTCGTGGCCTCCCACTGATGATAAAATAGGGCCAGGCGACCCCCGATGGAAGGGGACCAAAGGCAGTTAGCGAGGGCGCTTGAAGGGGTGATCCCTACCGGACTGGAAGGACTTCCTGGGGGGAAACCTCTGCCCCTGTCTAGCTGTCATGTCAAAGCCCCTGTTTGGGGGGGAAGAAGTGTTGAGGACGGGGGCCCCCGAAACTGCCGTCCTGTCCCTGAAAGGGTTGAGACCTAACCTGGGCACCAGAGCGGAAGGTAGGCCGGTGAATCATAGGCAGTAGATATTTCTGCTTGTCCCTGATCTCCTGAGAGCAGAGGATCAAGGGGAGGGCCAAATAGGTGGGTGCCGGAATAAGGAGACATTGCTAGTCACCACTTCTAATGGGCGTCGGCCAGCCACTGGCGCAGCCAAAGCAACCATCTGGAGGTGACTGATGAATCGATGGCCTTAGCCGTGAACCTGGCCGCGTGAAGAGTGGCATCAGCCAAAAAGTCTAAAGCTGCCGACAGTTTAATAATGTCTTGGCCCTTACGTCTGAAACGGGAATCCTATCTTGTAATTGGCGCAGCCACATGATGGAGGCCCGATTAAAGAAAGAGGCTGTGGTAGCGGCCTTTAACAGCCCAAGCGGAGGATTTCTGAGCCCTGACAAGGGACTGTTCTGTTTGCTTGTCCTCCGGGCGAATGGCCTCCTCGGGGCGTCCTGTGACAGGAGATATGGATGTGAGAGCCAGGATCGAAGAGTCAACAGAAGGAACCTGGAGTGACTTCAACAACTCGGGCCCTATATTATAGAAGCGCCTGCCTAAGGGGTCAGGAACAGGTCCAGAGCAAGGGGCAACCCACTGCTTGGTCACAACCTCCTGAAACAATTTTGGACCAGGAACCACCTCTGTCTCCACCGATGGTATAGAGAAAAGGGAGCGCGAAGGGCCAGGTTGGGAAGATGACGCAGTAGTGGTCTGGCTAGGATCTCCAAGACCCATGGTAGTCTTGGCCTTGGATAGTAAGGACCGAAAGAGCTGTGGTCGGAAAAGGCCCAAGAAGGGTTGCTGATCAGGGCCTGTATCTTCATCCTCTGACATCTCTATATCAACTCCCTGGTCTCCCTCTGAGAGGGAGGCTTGGTCAAATGGGGAATTGGGGCAATGTTCACCCAGGGCCGTAGAGGCAGGGTTCTGCATGGGGGTGCCATGTCCAGAAAATGCAGAATGGGCCCAAGCAGGGGGTTCAGAAGCAGCCTTATGTTGTAAGCCGGCTGCAATGCTTCGTTCAATGGCGGATGAAATCAACTGTTCAATGTCTGGAACCAATTAGGTGGGAGGCAACACCCCAGCACCAAAGATGAGAGGCCTGGGAGAAAGGACTGGCTCAGGAAGGGAAACCAGGAAGAAATGGGGACAGTTTGAACAGCGGGGGGAAGAGGCTCCTCCTGACCCCTGTCCCTGTGCAATTTGTCCTTCTTGGCTTTGTCCCTCTGGGCCTTAGAAATGGCCTTTTCCATTGCCCGCTGTCTCTGCTGAGCAATGTGGTCAGACGTTTTAGAAGTCTTTCTTAAGGTCTTGCCCTGCTTCTGGTCTGCCTGGGAATAGGAAGGCCCTGCCTCCTCTGAGGACACAGTCGTTGAAGGCATGCTGTTGTCAAGGGTGGCCATTTTT
Source organism: Pseudoxenodon macrops (assembly GCA_032467955.1). NCBI lineage: Eukaryota > Metazoa > Chordata > Lepidosauria > Squamata > Pseudoxenodontidae > Pseudoxenodon > Pseudoxenodon macrops. The sequence goes on from JANHFT010003470.1 coordinate 49,168, forward strand.
AAGCTAAACAGTCAGTGAAATATTTGCTTCAGCTTTAACAAAAATCAGGTTTAAGGCAGGAACTCCCCAAAGTAAAAAACGTCCCCAGGTCAGGGACTCATCCACTTCAAAGTTCAGGGTGGTTGTCAGCCAGACTCCAAGAAGCGCAGATCAGCGGCGTGTTTCAAAGTTGAAAAAGTTTCTTAGCCAAGCGGCACGGAGAGACTCGTGGGCGCAGAGCAGTAGGTGGATCCAGCACACCAGAGCACGCTCGTGGTGCCATCCACAGACTCTGCCAGCTGGCAGGTCAATCCTTGCTGAAGTGGGCCGAAGCGAGAGGCCGTTAAACCCCCTGCTGGAAATTGGCGCTTAAACAAGACTGCAGGCCCCAGTGGGGGGGGAGCCTCTTCCCATTAGAACCAAGTCACCGAATGAAGGCGAAAAAACCACGAGGTGAACCTGATAGCCTCCAGCAGAGATTCAAAGTAAAGTTCTTTGCCACAGCCTAGGAAGCCTTGCAAACTGCCGCCAAAGTGGTCTTCAGCGAGAGGCAGAAGCCGCCTCCACCGGAATGGCGCAAGCGCAAGACTGAAGGAGCCGACAATCAGCTGTAGCTGAAGGGCACCAATTCAGCCTTGCCGAGAGCAAAAAATGGTGACAAAAATAGAATTCAGTGATGGTACATAGGAATGAGGAAAGGGAGAGCTAAATTGCACGTCTCTCCTGGAAAGATCGAGTCAAAAAAGCAGGAAGACAGAGGAGGAGGCGTGTCCTTAAAGGTTGTAGACTCGGTCCTATTGGTTAGCAGATGGAGCAATTCCATTCCTGGATGCTATATCCATCAGAATGGAGAATAGATATTTTTACTTTCTTCCATTTTTTTAAAAAGTTCGTAATCCCTGATAACATTTTTCAAATTTCTTTTAAGCAGTTACATAGTGCCCTCTACCCTTCATTCAATTTTCTAATTTCTCTATAGATTTTTAATTTCAGCCTTTTACTTCCTAATTTAATATTCAGCTTGAGGCTCTTGCATCTTGACAAAGGCCATATCAATTTGATAATTGGTTGATAATAGCAGAAAATGAAATAAAACAAGCTTCGTGCCTCTGGGTGACCAAAATGCTATCATTTTCCAACTCTTAAGAAAATCATACACTTTATTTTGGCAATTATTCTGTTTTCCTTATTCTCCTACAGAGTTTTCTTACAGTAATAATATTGCAATTGGTTGGAAACATCAGCAATTCAGAAGCAAATCAAATTGATTTCTATGCTGGTAATGTGAACAAGCCGGCAGGAGTTCTGAAAAAAATAAGAGCAATTGTCATGCAAAATTCACTTATGATGTTTATGATAAAAAGGCAAGATCACTTTACCGCCTATTGATGACATGGACATAACGATGTACTTTTTTTAGCAAAAGTATTAGAAATTTTTTCATCATCACCTTCTTCTGGGATTTTTTTTCCTCCTCCTATTACTCTCCCCTTCCCCGTCAGTTCTTCATTTCTTCTTTCCCAGTGAGTAAAATGTACATAACTATATGCACTAAAATCTAATGATCAGCCTGATTCTGCCACTTGTTGAGAAGTATTAGAATTTATTATACCAAATATGTTTTCCTGTATCTTAAGTATCCCATGTTTTACACCAAAAAAGACGTTTTTTAAAATTAACCACCTTGTTGTAAAACAGACATAGATGAGTGTTGAGAGAGAGTGCCTGTCTTATGATCACTTACCTGATTTCATAAGGAAAAACAAAAACCAGGGTCTTACCATTCATTCCAGCATCTTAATCACTATGCCATTCTGGATCTCTATAATTATGCAAAATAAATAAATATGTAGTTGCGCTTTTTTGACATCAATACATACAATGCTTCATCTAAACAAGGAAATTAGGAGTCATCGGGTAGAGCAGTTTGTTTCCAGGTCCAATTCAAGATGGTGGTTTTAACTTTTACACCATGGGACCAAGTTATCTGAGCCATGGTGGCGCAGTGGTTATGCATTATTGCAAGCTATCTGCCCAATGCCAGGATTTTTATCCTGACTTGCTCAAAGTTGACTCAGCCTGGCATCCTTCTGAGGTTGGTAAAATGAGGAGCCAGATTGTTGGGGGTAATATGCTGACTCATATTTAGAGCAGGGGTGTCAAACTCATGCATCAGGTGACATATTGGAACTTTTTTCTCTTTCGCTAAACCAGGCGTGGGTATGGCCAATGCATGATACATCCGACCCATGGGCCAGGAGTTTGACAGCCCTGACTTAGATAATTCTGTAAAGCACTATGAAGTGGTATATAAGAAGTGCTATTGCTATTCTCTGAAGGTCTCAGAGATTACATCAGTCCATCTCATTAGTTCTGGCAGTGAAAGCATACTATCAGTTCCATCTGTGAGGGACCTATATTGATGGATACCAGACTTGGTGGTATCTGCCTTATGGTTCATTTTTCACCTGAGGTTAGGTTAGCTCTATCCCTATTAATCTTCAGGAAGACCCTCAAACTATGATTATGTCATCAGGAAGGTGATATTCCTTTTCTAGAGAGCTGGGTCTTCATTTTCTTGGCAAGTTTTTTCAGAAGTGATTTCCTAATGCGCTCTTTCCAGCGCTAAGAGAGAGTCACTGGCTCAAAATCACTCAGCTGCCTTCATGTCTAAAATGGGACTAGAACTCATGGTGCTTGATACCTTAAACACTATACCAAACTGGTTCCTTGGTCTAGTATTGCTTGGTCCATTTAAAGTATTTTTTGGTCCCTATAAAATCAAAAATTGCTATGACCAGTCAATTTCTTATTTAGTAGTATGTCCAAAAGTTGGCCAAAAGTTTTGGAATATATTTTTCTGTTATTCTCCATCATTCTTCTAAAGATTTGAAATATATTTTAATGTTGTTGTTGTAGTTGGTTATATTTTTTAAAGTTTATTAATTTAGAAGGAAAAGGTGATGTTGACATTTTCCCCCTAGTTATATATCACTCTATCACTGTATATATTTTCACACACTCATATAGCAGAGCAGGATCACAGGTGGTATTCAGCCACTTCGGGACGGTTCGCCCAAACCGCTAATAACGGAAATCGCAGGTAGCCCTGCCCACTTGCCCCGGCTGTATGCCATCCTATTTAGGTACTTTTTGAGGGTGGGCGGATGTGCAAATGTGTGCAGGGGCGCAGCAAACTGGTGGTAAGAAAATGTGAAACCATCACTGAGCAGGATGCCATTATTATTTCAAGAATTATTTTTTTCCATATACTGTAGATAACCAGGTACATACACCATGTGTATATACACCCCCACAGACACCTACATCCATATACAGAGTCCCTGGGGTTTCAGATGGGTAAAAAAGAGAAAGATTTCCTGTTTCTGTTCACAGCAGTACCTGTACTGAATAATAAAATATTTATAACAAGTAAGTAAGATTTCAGCTTAATTAGTTCTGAAGAATGTATATATGTGAACATATAGCAATGTTGCACTATTAATAAGTAGATATTGTAGATGTTAATGGGCAGAAACATTGGTTAATTTATTTTTTATATGAATATTAATATACAAAGTACTCATAATTCACAAGAAGATATTACAATTAAAAAAGAAAAATATGCAATTTTCTGCTAAAAATAGCAAACTATTTATACCTCAGAAGAAAATAATTTCTGATTTGGTTAATATCCAGAAATGAAATAGTATTGATATTTTTAAAAGATTTTTAAGAAACCCTGAAATCCTTTGTTTTTTTAAATTGAAAAATATTTTTAAAGCTTTTATAAGGCAAGTCATAATTTTACACAGCTCATTTTAGCAAATGCCACTTCAGTATGTCTCTCTCACTAGACACACATGCAAACACAACTTGAATGATATATGACATGTATTATAGGTGACTTTTACAATATTTACAATATTTAAATAATATTTAATATTAAACATTTAAAATATTGGAAGACACGTATAAGAACTGATCTAGATAGCTGTTGTCTATACTGAATTATTGTTCTCTAGAGTTTGAAATGTAATATAACAATGCTAAAAACTACTGTACAGTTAAGGAAAAGTGTTTTGTGCTGAAATTGGCATTGTTAAGAAAGATAATTTCATCAAGTTAATATACAAACTATGCATCCTGTCATCAACATTTCATAGAATGGTGGAAAAAAATCCATGCAGGAAGGCAAATCGGCAGGCAAGGAAAAAGGAAGGAACGTTGTCCTAGAGCTTGTTGTTTTGTTTTGTTTTTAAGTAAATATCAAAATTTAAATAAAGGTGGAAGGACAAATTCACAGATGTCAATGAAAATACGTCCCTTTTCTCTCTTCCTCCTTCCCCCCTCAATCATATTTTAAGGCAGACTGAGACATCTAGTTTTCAACTGTAAGAGGATGTCACCTTCAGGGCTTCTGTGAAGTGGATATGTTGAGAAGTAGAGTGCAGTTATGTGTAAGAGCAAGAAAAAAGAAAGTTACAAGTGAAATACCACAGCAAAAACAACTTGGTGCTGCATGTAGCAGGAGATGTGGCATGGGTAAAGTGGTACTGAATTCAGGTGCCCAGCAGCGAAAAGCTGAGAAGAGGGACAGAGCCCAGTGTCCATGCCAACTTCTCCAGAAAGTTGTCTAACATACCTTTCCTTTCCCAGTCAAAAACTATGAGCCTCTGCAATAATTCAGGATGCAACAACCAGTTCTTGGCTGAAAATATTAAAAAGCCAGCCAGCCAGAAAGCCAGCTCAATCTAAAATGACTAATGGGTAGCTCTAAGAGATGTCCATTTTTAGGTTTCCTCCACAATCCATAGCTGGGGAAGGAGCCAGCTAAGCTCTCTAAATAAGCCTGTTTCTTTACACAGGGTTAGGCAGTTCAACTGCCTGTAAAAGTAAGGGGGAAAATAAAATAGTTGAAAATTCATAATATTCATAGATAAGGATTCTTAGAAGTAGCCACAGCACGTCTAGAGACAGGCACATAGATAAATAGCCACCAGTAGAAGTCGGAAAGTATAAATCTAGAACAAGTTTTGTCCAGTCCTTCACAAGAACCTGTTGTTTAATAATATTAATATTAAAAGATTGTAAGGTGTTCCAAGTAAACATGTTAAATAATTATGCAACTGTAGTGTAAACAGGAGTGTTAGCGGCTGATCCATCATTCTCCTTAGGTTAAGTCTTCACAACAATATTGCAACATTTTTTTCACTCAGTAATGAAACAAAGTAAGAAAAGTTTATCTGTGTAGGAGTGGGGCACAACTGTGATGGCCTATTTATACTTTTTCTGTAAAATTATTTTCTGTAAAAATAATAGATTCCTGTGAATTGTGGGCTTTTAAAAGCATAATGTAATCTTTTTCTTTTTCATACTTAATTCAGGTTAGTTGTGTTAAGAATAACAAAGATACCCAATGTAATATATTACACCAGTCGTTTAACATTTTATAACATGCATTTTCAAAGAGTAGCACCTACAACAGCTTCTCTCAACATGTTTTTCAGAAGACATTTTTTTATCTGGGAATGATTACAATGTCTCAATTGGATATATCTGAAATGATCTGGAGAATTAATCAATAAACTATTTATGGTTGCAGTTACATTTGTATATGATATTATATGATTTGTATATGACATGATGCCATTGATGTTAAAATGCCAGAGGGAATTATTTAACTGTAGTTAAGTTTTTATTGTTTCAGATTGTTGTTTGTTATAGGGAATTTTGAATTACAGCATCACTGATACATTGTTTTACTTGATGCTGGCTTAGAGGTAATGGTGAGGAAATTAGATTAGATAGATAGATAGATAGATAGATAGATAGATAGATAGATAGATAGATAGATAGATAGATAGACAGACAGAC
>JANHFT010003470.1:55123-65279 GCA_032467955.1 Pseudoxenodon macrops
CTGACCGCCAAGCCACACCCACAAAATAAGCCACACCCACAGAACCGGTAGGAAAAATTTTAGATTTCACCCCTGCCTCCTTCCCAATCAAAGAGAAGCTTTCAAAAAAGTTATTCTCTTTTTATAGTAAGAGTTCAATGTAAATGTATGTTTACATCTGTTATAAATCAGAAGTCATTTCTCTGTATTCCTTATCCTTTCTGCAGTTTTGTTTTTGTTCCTTCTTTCATTGTTTACTTTTTTTCCTACTGAATTATTCATTTTTGTTAGTTTTTATCTATTTAACGAAAGCTAATAAAGATATATTTTAAAAAAGAAGGAAAATGTTATCAGATCAACTGATTACAGTGTGATTAATTGCTTTTATAGTCTGGTGTTTTATTACAGTATGTTCCAGCTAACATATCTGAGGCATCAAAAGTCTCCATAATAGTGCCAGAGTAAAAAAATAAAAATAAACAGCAAACCTATTAAAGTTTTATGCTAAGATAAAAACACATATATTTCTCTCCCAACTTCATTTCTAAAGTGTTCCCATATTAACTAGAAATTCACAACAAACTTCCTATAAACAATGTCAATTCAAAAATATGGAGCCAAAATATATGCACTGCATGCAGACCCAGAAACAATTTTTGTATTTCTAATTTAAAAAGTTAAACATATTTTTAAAAACCATTAAATTAAACAGTTGGTGTCAGTCATAAAACTACTTAGAGGAATCAACAACCTGAGACAATAGTTTCAGTTGTTTATAATTTGCATATCTTGAATAAATTATTCTGTTTTTATTTTTTAAAAAGTAATTCTCAATGCAGACAATTTTCTGGTTTCAGTTGCCAAGGCTGCAGTGCCACATAGTGGTCGTCACACAAACTGCAAAGCACAGATTTAGCAACAGTTACACAAGCAGGCACCACAAAATCATTTAATTGTTTAGGACAGGGGTGTCAAGCTCGATTTCATTGAGGGCCACATCAGTGTTATGTTTGACCTTGGGGAGGCGGGGTGGGTGTGAGCAGGGTGGGCTTGACCAGGTCAATGTTACTTGTATCGGGAGTGCCTGTGGAGCCCCAAGTGCTCTGCCAGCGAAAACAGGCTGTTGAGCTCCGATTTTGGCTGCGACGGCCTCCTGGAACCCTCTGCCAGCAAAAACAGAGCTTGGGAGGGCCGTACACAACCCTCCTGAGCTCCGTTTTCACTGGCAGAGGCACTGTGGGCTGGTCCTTCACTGTTTCCAGGGCAGCCCCGCAGGCCAGATCTAAGCACCCCGCAGGCCGGATCCAGCCCGCCTTGAGTTTGACACTTCTGATTTAGGAGCTGCTATTTACTTCCCTCTCCCAGGGGCTTTAACAGATGGATTGCTATTTAAAATTATCTGTAAATCAGCAAAAGATTTCCAGAACTATGGGCATTCATAGACACAAAGGAGGGAGAACAAAGTCACAGGCCTCCTGGTTTAATTTGTTGATTTATTTTTTTTTTCTATCCAAGAGTTCAAGGTAGCTGGCAGAGGGTGGCAGGAGGCTGTCACACCTGAAAATGGACCTCTGGAGCCCGTTTTCGCTGGCAGAGTGCTTGGGTCACCACAGATACCCCCGAGTGACATCAAGCTAGCCACACCCACCCTGGCGCCCGAGATCAAACAGAACCCTCATGCAGCCCTCAATTAAATCGGGTTTGACACCCCTGGTATACATGATCATTTGCAGCTTATGATTCCATGTATACACTGCATACCGTATTTTAGAGATTCTTGTTTTCTGCTTTAGTTTTGCATTTGCTCAGCATTCAGTTTCAAAGGTTCCCCCCCGCACCTTTCTCCATGGTTTTTGGATGTGGGGTAGTGGTTTATCAGTTCCAATATATGACCAAAATCCTATGGGATTTGCCTCAATACATACTTTTCCTCATTTGCATGAAGACATCATGACACATTATACCCTTGCGGTTTCAAATACTTATAGCAATAATAGTGAAGGGGTTCTTAGTGCAGCCAGTGAGAAAGCCCTGCATCCAATTCTTACGAGAACACAAAGTGGGGGCTTGTTTCCTATCAAGGGCAGGATGGTTTTGGAAGAAGTGGCTGAACCAAAGCCTTTTGAGCGTGTAAACGTAATCATCTACAGTGAATAATAATCATAAAAAACCCCGAAATTGGTAGAGTAATGACAGGATAGAATTGATTTCTAAGTAAATCCCCTCTGATATCTTTACGGTTGTGTTTACAGTCAAGAGATATGTCAGTACATTGTTCAAACGTAAAATTCATGGCGTTGATATCATTTTGATGGAAGAATGATTCTGTTATTGCTCCTGGGGCTGATCTTGTCAGCAATCTACAGCAGAGGTCCCCAACCCCAGTCCATGAACCAGTACCGGTCCATGGCATGCCAGAAACTGGGCCACACAAACAAGCAAAGCCCCATCCACAGGGTGCATGCAGCACACGAAACCACGCCTCCCCCCGCCCGGTCCACGGAAAAACGTCTCTCCACAGAACCAGTCCCTGGTGCCCAAAAGATTGAGGGCCACTGCTGTACAGGTAGTCCTCAATTTACGAGCATAATTGAGCTCAAAATTTATGTTGCTAAGTGAGACATTTGTTAAGTGAGCTTTGCCCCATTTTATGACTTTTCTTGCAGCTGTTGTTAAGTGAATCATTGTACCGTGTTTCCCTGAAAATAAGACAGGGTCTTATTTTCTTTTGACCTATGAAATAAGCGTTTGGCCTTATTTTCGGGGAGGTCTTATTATTTTTGAGGTGCCGGAGGCGGCGAACGTGATCACCTCATGGCTGCTATGTTTTGGGAGGGCTTATTTTCAGGGGATGGCTTATTTTAGCACATGCGCTCAAAAGCCTGATTGGGCTTATTATCCAGGGAGGTCTTATTTTCCGGGAGACAGGGTATGGTAGAGGGTTCTCAAAATGATAAAATAAATAAATAAATAAACCCACCACTTCTTGTGTGGGGGAAAAAACTCCTTCTTTTGGGGAGGGAGAGGAAGAAGACTTTAACTTTATATTTAAGCTGCTTAAGAGTTTCTTTTGATGTTGCTTTGGTGGTATCTGAACTTGGTGGCTAGTATGTTACATCCATCTTGATGATACCTTCTAGTTGCTGTACTTCTCAGCTGAAGAAGCCAAATGGGAAGAATTTGTTGTCTTACCTTGACTCACATCCAGGGGTGGGTTCTAACTTACTTCGCTGCTGGTTCGCTGCCTCCCACTCCACATGGGCGCGTGCTTGCTTCGCACACACACGCATGCGTAGTACCAAAAAAATTCCAAACAATCCCCCCCAAAATGCCAATAGGGGAAGGTAAACCCCCTATTGTGTATATGTCTGTACTTGTGTTTGATTGTTTGTAGGTCTTATTTTACAAAATAAAAGGCCAAAAACAAGATGGCGATGCATGCATAGTGCTGGAAACGTGGCTTCTGCGCATGCACAGAAGAAAAAACCCCTGGAAAAATGCAAAAAAATATATATTTCTGAAAAAAATGCAAAAAAATGATGGCAGCATCCATGGGCCAGAACCGGTTCCGTGATGTTACCAGCGGGTTACTACCTACTCTATAGAACCGATCCGAACTGGTAGGAACTTAGCTCTGCTCACATCATTGAAAAAGAATTAGTAGAACAAAAAGAAGAAGACATTTAATAATGTTACAAATATATAGCAGTTTAACTCATATAAAAAGAAAACCAGAAAAAATTCTGCAGCTTGTTTGGTGAATATAATATGTAAGTAGCAAGAAAAAAGATCAGGATGCTATTAGAATTTTACCAAATTATTTGAGAAACAGATCTAAAGATTATACTTTCTGAATAATCTATGGAAAGATGAATGGCTAATTTTTCCCCAAAAATAGGAATTGCCCTTATTATTACTTTTTAAAAAATATGTATAAAGTTGGAGAGACATCTTTTCTAACATTATTTATCTTTCAAAACAAGTCTCGGCTTGGAGTTCCTCGGGTACTCATATTCTACGCCACCTGATGGTTCCACTATATATTAGAAATGATAGACAGATAATTGACAAACAAAGAGAAAATGGATTGAAGTTTGACAAGGTGGATCAGTAAATGTAATCTCCAAATTGACTGAATCAAGTTTGATGATATTTGTTCAGGGTTTCTTTCTTTTTCCCCCTCTCTAAATAAGAAACATAGACAGGGAAACTCTCCTACCAAAATGAGCCCGGGTAAAAAATAAACGAAAAGCAGAAAATGTCACAATTGAAATGGAAATTAATGAAGAGAACTACAAAAGGACTAACACCCACCCACCCCCGTCTGAGAAACTATTGGCAAAACGATCACATCTTCCATTTTTGATCAAACGTTCTAATGTCGCGGCAAGAGATGTCAAACAAGTCAAAATCAAATCAGTACAAAAAAACCTGAATAAGTAGACAGCAAAAATCACATTTCACAACTGGAACAGTTAGAAAATAATAAAGTGGTCTTTGTCTTAGTGATTGTGTTTCACCTTGAGCGTCTTTTCAAGATAACTGTCAGATATGAGTCATACTTAATAAGCGTGCCAAAGATCTTGTCTCAGTGGAGAAATAAAGCACCGTGAAAGATTTAACATCTTACCTTCTACTGCATGAGCTCTTTCTTACAAACATCTGGTTCTTTTATTATTTCATAGCCTCTGAACCCAGCGCATGACATATTAAAATGTAACATTTTGCCCCTTTTCCTACTCGTGGGATTCAAATTTAACAAGAATCCATTTATAATGTAATACTAAAGACTTAAGTTAAAGTCCTCGGAAATAAGTTTGTAGAGAGGACGAATAAAACTAAGAGACAAATCCTCTAAGTAGTTTGTGGGGAAATAAATCTGCATTTTTATCATCTGAGGAACATCACTTTGCATGCGAATGTAGGTTTTCTAACACTAAATTAGAACAGGACAGTAAGCAATCCGTGTTTAAATCTTCAAAAATCACGTGACGAAGCTATATCTTATCATTGGTATCCATTACATTGGGTGGAGAACCAATAGCCGTTGTCAGGATTTTGGCCTGCCTCTTGTTTGAAACTAATGAACTCAAAAATTTCAACATGATAGGCATTTAGCCAGCTCATTAAACTCTTAACTTTTGGCCAAGTGAAGTCTTATTTTACCAAAAATAGATAAGGATGGATGAGATAATACTCTCAAAATTATGTTGATTTACTAATCGATCAGGGCAGGGGTGGGTTCCACTTACTTTCCCTACCAGTTCAGTGTCATGCCGGAAGTGCGCATTTTGCATGCCCGTCACTCCTGTGTTAGAATTGTTTGCACATGTGCAGGAGGGTTTGCGCATGCGCAGAGGGTTATTTTCAATTACATTTTGCTCCAGTGGACGGATTTCAAGTCGGAGGACTGATTTGGGGGCATGTTCAGCTGGCTGTTGCTGCCAGTTTGGCAAGCGGGGGAGGGGGGGAATTCCCGCTACCAGTTCTAGCAAACTGGTCCAAACCGGCAGGAACCCACCTCTAAATCAGGGCAACCAGAAGGCCTGTTCTTGAGAAACTCAGTTGACTTTGGAGGAAAGTTCAATCAGTTAATGATTGATCACATAGTTTACATGAACCCAGTTAAGGAGATAGAGGAACACTCAATTTACTCATTCCCAATATGGTGTGGATCGGAGCCCATCCATCTGTGTCTCTCTCTGTCAGTTTCCAATAGCCTCTTTCAAAAATGCTACTAACTGAAGTTCCACAGCAGCTGGAAAGCCATGGATTCTCTGGTGTAGACATTATGAGGCCATTTGATTAGCAAATTTTTTACGGATTGCATTTATTGAAGTTATTGTGGGGCTGGGACACATTGGAACAGCTCCTGTGCTGTACCGACACGCACACATGGACACAATTACTTTCTCTCTGCTTCATTTCTCACACCCAGTGGAGCCACATTTATCCTGCTCTTTCTTACAAGCAGCACTAATGTGATCATCAGTGAGCTGCTTTATATACTATTTGATATCATCCGTAAAGGAAGGAAGCAAGGGCGGATGTCCAAGCAGTGTCCTATTGGAAATATTTCAAAGTTTTCTATCTGTGCAAAGACTTTCCATGATATTAAACTACACAGGTGGGTTTCAGCAGTTCTGGAAAACCGCTAGAGGAAATTTTGAGTAGTTCGGAGAACCAGTAAATACCACCTCTGACTGGCCCTACCCCTATCTATTGTCTGCCTCCCGAGTCCCAGCTGATTGGGAGGAAATGGAGATTTTTGCAGTATCCTTCCCCTGCCACGCCCACCAAGCCACGCCCACAGAACTGGTAGTAAAACAAATTTAAATCTCACCACTGGTCTAGCACCTTTGCAGACAGAAGAAAGAGTTCCATTGTTGGGTGGGAGTATGTTCTTTTCATTCCTATGTTTCTCAGTGCAAACTGCCATTTGGTTGATTTACAGTGAATCTTGCTTCTAAAGGAACCAAGAAACGCCTTTCTTTTGCACTTGACCACATTATTTGTTTCTCATGTATAGTTGCTGACTGGCTCTATAGTTTAGAATCTCACCGTTTCATAATGTAGACGCATTACTGCATCATAGAAAGATGGGTATTTGAATAGGTCTATACATTTAATTTTATATATTCATAATGGAAATGCTTTCCCAAAGTACTGCATGGAAAAGAAAAATGCTATTGATCATTTCAAATCCTTTTAAAACTAGCAAATTCATATGCAGAACTTTATAGAAGTATTTTGATATCAGTTTACTACTATTACTTTTCGCATCCTTTCTATTACCTATCTCCTTTCTACTTATGACTATAACCTTGTTGCTTGTATCTTTACGATTCATATTGTTTTATTTAGTTTCCTACTATGATTTTGATTGCTTATTTAGTATCCTAAGACTATCACTAAGTGTTGCATCTTATGATTCATGGTGAATGTATTTATGATGACTATGATCATGATTATCACTTATATCTTTTATGTACATTGAGAGCTTATGCACTGAAGACAAATTCCTTGTCTGTCGAATCACACTTGGCCAATAAAGAATTATCTCCTCTCCTCTCCTCTCCTTTCCTCTCCTCTCTACAACTGCAGTGGTGTAAATAGCCTATGAAAAATGTAGCTTACTCCAAAAGGCTGAAAAATTACCCAGGCTTTTTAAATAAGAGGGACTAGAGAAAAAGGCAGAACAATATATATATTTCTGCCTTCCCCATTTCATCCTATGTTCCAGGTCAGAATTGAAATGGAAAGAGCTACTTTAAAACTGATTCTACAATGGTAGGTATAGGACACACAGGACTCAATCGTGCAGGGACTGATTATTCTAGCTGAAGAATAAATGAAGAAGAAATGAAGTATTGAAACTTTTGTTTTCCTTCCAAACAGAATGCTTTGGGGAGAGAAGGCTGCCTGGGAGATTTTACCTCAGAGGTTTTCAAACCTTTCCAGGCCATTTTGGGGGGGAGGAAAGGGGGAGAGGAGGAATCTGCAACCTCTGATCAAAAGGCAAAGTTCTAGTGATAGAATAGGTTTCAACTTTTTCCCTCTTGGTTTGTCATAAATTCTCACTCTTGAAAACTCTGATTTAAATTGAGTGTGGGTCTGTCTTGTGATCATGATACAAGACTCTTCAGAAGAGATTCTACATGCCCAGAGTCCTAGCTGATTCACATATGACAGTTGAATTATATCATGTGTTAGCCAATTTGACTTCTTCTAGAGCAGGGTGTCAAACTGGCGGCCTGTGGGCCAGATGCTTCACACGTAGGCCACGCCCAACCCAGCTCCGCGAATGGGAAAACTGTCACGAAACGTCACCTGAAGGCAACCTGATGCTGTGAGTTTGATGCCGTGTTCTAGAGATTCTTTAATTCTAGAGGGTTTTAATTCTCAATATTCCATGCATGTTGCCAGCATGCTGGTTGGGGAAGTCTGAGAGTTGAAGTCCACACATCTTAAAGTTTTTAAGGTTGAGAACACTGCTCTAAACTACAGGTATTCCTCAACTTACAGCTGAGGAATATGACTGTTGCAGCTTCACATGATTTATATTCGGATGCTTGACAGAGGTGGTATAGTCGGTTCAGACCGGTTCGCCCGAACTGGTAGCAGAAATCATGGGTGGGCCCGCCTCCCCGCCCCAGCTCTATGCCATCCTATTAAGGCATATTTTTGAGGCCGGGCACATGCGCAGACAAAGCACATGCACGGAAGACCGGGTTCATGTGTGGAAGGCAGGCGCACACACAAACTGGGCATGCACACGCATGCAGCGATCTTGCATGTGGGCGGCGAACTGGTAGTAATGTGAAACCCACCATTGATACTTGATAATTGGTTAATCTTTGTGAAGGTTGCAATGTGTCATGTGACCCTTTGTGACCTTTTGACAAGCAAAGTAAATGGGAAAGTCAGAATGACTGAACAATGATGTTGCTAATTTAACAACTACAACGATTCACTTAACAAATGTGGCAAGAAAAATGGGGCAAAACTCACGTAACAACTTTCTCAGTTAGCAACGTTCATTTTGGGCTCAATTGTGATTGTAAGTCGAGGACTACCTGTATGGTGAAAAAAAGCAGCCTTATTTATGTCCATCTGCCAGGTGAAGTGTAGAAAGTAGATAGAGACGGATACCATTTGTTGGTGGTAATGAGACAGGCAAGTTTTGTGATGATTCGATTTTTTTTTTAAAGTTACATGGAAGCTGTCAAGTTTTTCCACACAATTTCAGTTTAATTTTTTTTAAAGAATCATTTATCACTTCATATTTTGAGGATAATTGAAGAAAGAAATCATTATTTATTTTCAGAAGTGTAGTTATTTTAAAACTTTTATTATTTAAATATACTGTACATGTTCAACCTATTTTTAAAAAACAGCAACAATAACCACAAAACACACATACTGTGCACATCCTTTTAAAAAATAATAATGATCAGATTGTCTCAGGTTTATGATGGATACAGAAAGACATTTTGCATCTATCCATAAACTCTCTATCACCAGTCCCTTTAAAATGAGTCATATCAGTGCTTGGTTTTGTTTCAAACAATATTTCACATTGAGAAGTTCCTTGTACATGCGCCCAATATTGGGACAATATTACTCTGGAAAACTGCAGCAAAGAACTGCTACAGTGGGCACAAGAGCACATTAACTTTGCAGGATTTTTAAAGTTCATTTTTAAAAAAAGCTCAACCATTAGTGAAATAGCTATGAACTTCTGCTGAGCGGTTGACTAAGGCTGACTCTGAATACATTTAGTCATTCTTGTCAGGTTTTTTTTCTCTCCAAGTTGCCTTATTTTCAACTTTTCCAATTATTTTACCTGTTCAAAAGATGGATGACTCTAAATACAAACTCTCAAGCTCTTAAAAAAATCTGCTTTCGTTAATGTACTGTATTTTCAGCACATGTAATTCTCATTTTGAAGGCAAATGATTTAAGAGAGAGAGGGAAAAATATTTTCCTTTCAGAAATAGCTCAATTTATTAGGGACTTTGTTACATTCTGCACAGTAAACGCAAATTTAAACCAGGAAAAAAAAATTGATTCTTTTTCCTTCTCCAATAAACATCAAAGACATTTGGAAAGAAAAGTATAGACATTTTTTCTTTATAAGGAGAGCAACATTGTTAACCTCCCACTTTGTATATCTTTACATCTGTTCACCTTAACTTTTATGTTTTATTAATAAATATTTTTATACCCAATCTTTTTTTTTTCCACAAGAAGCTTTTCTACAAATTTTTGAAGTCCTGTAATTATGAATGTTTACACATCTTCCCTTCCCCAAGACCCCAAACCAAAGCTTGTTTGTACCACATCAACTCTTCAGGAGAGTGGTCATCGAATCCCTTCTTTGTCAACCAAACATTTATTTTTTGTTGTGGGTGGTCCACCATGCCTTGTCAGTTGCAATTATCACTTTGAAAACAAAACAAAACAACAAAGGTAACACAAGGAACGCTTTTTCCCTAATAGGACAAGCTTTTCATTAGGCAGCCACGATAGTGACCATCATGATCTCCAAATCGAATTGTTGGTAGTTTTATAGAGAGTAAAGCATTTTTTATTTTAAAAATATTTTAGCCCAGCCTTTCCCAGTCTGGTGCAACTCTTTTTTTTCTTCCTGGGAGCTGCATTTCACTATATCAGG
>JANHFT010003470.1:79221-91932 GCA_032467955.1 Pseudoxenodon macrops
CTTGTGTGTCCAATCACACTTGGCCAATAAAGAATTCTATTCTATTCTATTCTATTCTATTCTATTCTATTCTATCCTTTCCTAATGCTGTATGGAATTTCCCAAATCTTTCAGTCAGCAACACTTAAAATTTTATTTGGCCATCCCAAGCTAGAAATAATGACAGTTGTCATTTAATAAATCTATGGAGTGACTACTTGGAGAATTAAATATGCCAAAGGCTGCAGTTTCATTTTCTTTCTGACCAAACATTAATATACTACTTGGGACAATAAATTTCAGTATATGAGGACTAGAATTGGCCATATATGAACTTAACACATATTGTGATTTTCGAAGCTTATACAGAATGGGCCAACGACTTTTCTATTATTTTCAGGCAGCCTGACCCAACAGTTGCTCATAGTTGTGGTCTGCCACTAAGCAGTAGATTCTGCTGTTGAACAATCCCTAATGATTGAATGGAGATGATTACTAATATTAATGACTAGCGGATTAAACTCCGCAGGGACACCTTTACTTTATTTTACAGAAACCTGGACAGGGAATGATAGAATCCAATCCTTAATCTATTTATAGATTAATATAACATTCCCAGCACTTTTGAGGCAGATAGCTGGTGTTAGAAGTACTGTTTCAGTTCAATAGCTTTCCATTTGTTTTCCCACTCCTTTTACCTGAGTTATGAAGATTATAGCATCTAACAAGTATAACAGGCAGGAGAGAGATGTCACTGGAATATACATTAGAAAAACATAGCCTTCCTTCCCCAACTTCTCTTCTTGTCAAAAGCAAAATAACATGAGCTTCAGTCTATTTTCTTTTTTTTGTTAAGCCCTTCAGATTTTTGTTTTTGGGTTGTTGCTGTTTTTTGCTTGACTGAGAAAGGGAAAAAATACCAGTGGCAACCCTTGAGGATCTTTTCCTGTATTAAGGATTTCACCAGTCATACAGCCCTGCAGCTTTATAGTGCTGTCTGAATAACAACAACAGTGCTGAAACTGCATCCTAAAACGTGCCAGGACATCAACCTAAAAACAATACTACCTTTCTTCTTACATTTCATAGTGTCTGACAACTTTCAACCACAGGAAAGCGGCTGCTTTGAAGAATCGTTTGCTAAGTCAAAATCTAGTCGAGAGCTTATAATGCATTAGCCTTTCGGCTCTTTCTTTTTCTTTTTTTGGGGGTCCAAAAAAGCTGAATTAGTGTTTTTGTCAAAATATCTTGTGTGTGCATGTGCAGGAATAGGTGGGCGAAGGAAAGAAGCTCATATGAGTAGGTGAGTTTAAATCAGGGAACATAACATAGCAATGATTAAAACGAACTTTGTAAACTTGGAAACTATTATTGGCATTTGATTGGGTTTTATTCTATATAGTTCCTTTAAAAAAGAGTCTGATCTCATTGATTCCAGGCTGCAGGATTAAAGAAGAAATATTTCAAAATTTGAATAAAAATGTAATTTTTAGCTGCTGCTTCCACTTTTTTCCTATCATGTCCTCTGTAGATGTACAAATTAAACAATAAGTTAGTAGTTCACCTTCAAGGCTACCCATGTACACAATGACTGTGGGCAGCTCACTATTAAAGATAATTGAAGATAATGGGTATCAAAGAAAGGGAATACAATTGAAGCAAATTCCTCTTTGGGGCCACATGATATCCAGGGGGGAGGGGATATATACACTTGGAGGATTTTGAATATGCATAATCTTCACTAAGCCCTTTTTCTTCCTTCTTACTTACTGTAAATATGTTACCTAAATATGCTAATGGTTGTTGTTGTTTGGCCACATAAGCATTGGCACTCTGAAAACGAATTAGTAATGTTTTCTTCCTGTATGTTTGTGTGTGTAGAGGAAATTCTGAAAATTAAGACTGTGATGTGCTCCAGAGTTGATTCCCAAAACAAGCTCCAGAACATGGGTGTTGTGTGAATATCACACCTGTCTGACAGCTGCCTCTTTTCCTAGGGAAATTTTATTTATAGTATTGCTTATTTTAACCAACCTAATATTGTTTGTTTGTTTATTATTTTAAAATAGATCCACACAACATATTATTAAGTAATCCCAAGAAAGGGGAACCCATAGGAGATGTTAAACCATTTCAATGGAATTAGTGATTAAGAACATTGATATAATAAATATTAATAAAAATAGTACAACATGATTTATCCTGTTACGTTTCACCACTCAATTAATTATTCCACCAATCTCCTTGTTTTCTGATGTGCAATTCCATATTGCTTTTGTCTACGAATGCTTACATACTTTACTTTTCCTAACATTTCTGAAAATAACTATGGAACAGACCTTCTGCAAATGTATTTAACAATTAATCAGTGGAACGACTTGCCTCCAGAAGTTGTAGGTGCTCCAAAATTGGGGGTTCTTAAGAAGAGTTTGGACAGCCATTTTCTAAAATAGTATAGGACAGTGGTGAAATCCATTTTTTTTTACTACCGGTTCTGTGGGCATGACTTGGCGGGCGTAGCAGGAGAAGGATATTGCAAAATCTCCATTCCCTCTCCACTCTGGGACCAGCCAGAGGTGGTATTTGCCAGTTCTCCGAACTACTCAAAATTTCCACTACCAGTTCTCCAGAACCTGCTGGATTTCACCCCTGGTATAGGGTCTCCTGTTTGAGCAGGGGATTGGATTAGAAAACCTCAAAGGTCTCTTCCAACTTCGTTGTTCTATTATTCTATTATTATTCTGTTTTTAATAGTGCAGACCTTCACTTGCCATGCCCACTATGGAAAATCAATTCACCCTTTTTGAAGATTCAAAGAGGATTGCATCTCTTACCAGATTGTGAGCAGGGCAATATGCCGCATGAGTACATTTGAATCTATTTAAAACATTTGCATACTGCTTCCCATTAAAAAAAATCTCAACTCAGATTACAATGCTATTTAGTATTGTAAATACAATACTATTCAGCTAATATACCATTAGCTTTGGAATCAAGGTGATATGGAAGGTAAGCCTTCTCTTCTCTTTCGGTCATCCCTGGTTCCATTACTCAATTTGGGGCATGAGTTCTAGAGGGAAGGCTCAGTTTCTCTGGCCTTTCAAGCCATTTTGCTCCTCATTCTTGGGTCCCTGCTAATGAACAGTCTGCAACATGATGGTGAGAAACAATGAATGGGGATTTTGGAGGCTCTCCAGATTTTGAAAATTGTGTTCCTGAGAGGAACATGTAGGGATGCTTGAGCTTTGTTTGGATAAGGGAACATTCTTGAAACATAACAAAGACAGATACTCTCACCCAATGAAAGAAACTGCAATTGCAAATCTATTTACCTGCTACCCATTTATTAACTGGATGTCAATGTGCCCTTTGAGCACTGCTCTAATTCGGGGTCACTTTCTCAATGTATGAAATCAACTTTACTTGTGCACCTCCAACTTGCACTGGAACTCCAGCTGAACCCGTCCTCTCAACAGCTGGGATGAAATAACTCCCACTCATTAGGCTATATGCAAACAGTGATAAAAGGGAATATAGAGTCCTGTTATGTTGAGGAGCTAAAAAACAAACCTTTGACACAAAGCAGCAGGCAGATAATAAGACTGTTGGCTGACAACAAATGAGGCTACACTTAATTTGCGGTGCAGTGTTCGTGTAATTAGATACATTTGGAACAGGCAAGAAAGTCGACAGCTAGAATATGGTCATGATGAATTGGGAGAGCCTCTTTCGGGCTCTGATCATATTAATCATAAAGCCCAAGCTTCGTGACTTCATTTTTCTTTAGAATATTAAGACTTTCTTGGTTTCCCATAGGGAAAGTGTGAAGCAGTTTGGGCACAAAATTCCATATATATATGTGTGTGTGTGTGTGTGTGTATTTTAATTATTATGGTTATGACAACTAAAATACTGAAATGATTCACTCAGAAATATTTCCTAATATATAGCATCATTGAATAATAGCCTATGGCACGGTTATTCCTAATCCAATGTTTAAGAATATTGCACATACAACCAGAGGCTAAATTTCCTACTGAGAATTTAGCCAAATACATTTGATGCAAATGTTTTGTGCTTAAAACCCATGTTTTCTATTAATTCTTTGCTTATGATGGATCTTCTTGTGATCTTTGAAGGCTTCATGGATTTAATACAGGATTGCCAACAAGTACAGTGGTCGTTGTGTCTATATGCCTATCATTTCTGAAATAACCTTCACAATTCTGAAAAAAGACTCAATTTTCCATCTTTCCATCAACCAATGACAATGTCTAGTGTAGAACTTTTTGAAGTAAGAAAGTATTTACTGAAATGATATACAATCAATCCGGCAACAGTATGACAAGTTAAATTGATGAAAGAAACCAAAATTAGAAATGTAGCTACTCTTTCCATACCTTGATTATCCTGAGTTCAACTTCAGTGATGTTCTAAGCCAGCATGATAGAACAGTGAAGGTTATCTCATCCCATTGGTCAGCAAATAGGGCCAAGTGGCTCCCGATGGAAGAAACGGTAGTTGGGGCGATGGAAGGGATGACCCCCCCCAAAAGGGCTGCTTGAAGAAAGGCCTACCCTTAGAAGGTCTATCCTGGGTTGGGGTCTCTGCCTTGGTGGAAAATAACCTTGAGATCGCCCAGTCCCTGTCTCTAGGCCACAAAAGGAAGAACGTCTGAAGTACGGAGAAGGCCGGCCTTCACTCCTGTGATACATCGATGGGAGTATTTTCACTTATCTTTGGTCTCCACCAGCAGAGGTTCTAGAACCTCTACAAAAAGCTTCCCTCCTTTAAAGGGAGCCGATGCCAGACACCACTTGTGATGAGTGTCAGCTTGCCACTGCCGTAACCAAAGAAGCCTCCTGGCTGCGACTGAAGATGCAATGCCCCTGCATGCGAAACGAGTTGAGTGAAGGATGGCATCCGCAGAAAACTGTATTGCTGCTATGGTTTTGTTGAGATCTTGTTGCAATCTTGAGTCGGAAGGTGGAATCTTTTCCTGCAATTGATGGAGCCAAAGCAATGTTGTCCTATTGAAGAAAGAAGCAGAAGTGGCAGAACGGACTGCCCAGGAGGCTGCCTGATGTACCCGCTGGAGTGACTGGTCTGAACGTTTGTCATCAGGTCTGAGGCCTTCCTCTGGTTCACCCAATATATTCGAAGATGCTGATAGTGCTGCCACTGGTACGTCCACCAACGGTGTCTGGAGCAAATTGGCTAACTCAAGCCCAACATTGAAAAAACTTTTGTCTGAGGAGGAAGGCATGGGATCCGATCCTGGCGCGATCCATTGTCTGTTGATTACATCCACGAATAAGGATAGAGAAGGGATGACCTCCTGTCTGCATGGAGGTTCTGCAAAGAGCGGATCTATTGGATTAGGGGCGGTAGATGTCTGGGGTTGGCTAGTTGAGCTGCAGCAGTAGCCTTATGCAGTAAAGACGAAAAACGTTTTGCAGGAAAAATCCCTGAACAATTGGCCTGTTCGGCGGGTAGACCTTCGTCCTCAGAGAGGTCGAATTCCCGTGCTCCACTTCACATGTGGGAAATAAATGACCCCCCAATGAAGGGGCAGGAGAAAGTGGATCTGGTGATTGAGGCAAAATATCTTGCCCCCTTATAGTCCACAGACTCTGCTGATTCCTCAGAATATGTTCTCCTGTGTTTCCTAAGGCCAGAAGAAATTTCCTGTTTAATAGCCTCAGCTATAATATGTTGAATGTTATCAGGCAAGGCGGGAGCCTGGTCTGGTTCTGTGCATAAACCCACTGCTGTGGGGTTGAATGATGCTGAAGGCTCCCTTTTTGAACTTGAACTGGCTCTATCTGAGCCTTTGGGTACATTCTGTGATTCAGGAACCTGGCCCGAGCTGGAAATTTGCAAAGGGAAATCTTGAAGAGATATGGAATCCCTATCACCCTCTGGTGGCTACAAACTACTTGCTCTCTTCGGAGAACCTGGTCTATTCTGTCTCTGGGAAATAGGGGAATTTCCTTTATTAGCTTTGTCACATAGTTTCTTTAAAGCCATGTCTCTTCGTTCCTGATCTTTCCTTTCTGCTTTAGATGGCTCTTTAGGCTTGGTAGATTTAGCCTGGCTCTTGCCCTTCCTTCTAGTGGCTCTGGGAGGTGTAGCCTCAGACAAGGCTGCCTCAAAGGAATCCTCCCTAATCACCTCATCCGCCATTTTGGAAAGGCTGCTTTCACGCCAATATAAACACTGAGAAGCAACATTTGCCCTTAAAGAAATACTGATACCAGCAAGCCCTTTTTAATTTGGCCAACTGCAGCCCCAATTAAAGGCAATCTCCGGCTGCTGCAATGCAAAGAGAGGCCACGGTAAGGTCAAAGGAAAAAAGGGGGCAAAAATGAGGCTTTTTAAAAATACGAGGCTTCCTTTGTTGCCTCTGCTGGCTGGGCTAAAAGGGTGTTGGCCGGGAAACCACCTCCGGCTAAGAAGGGGAGCGCTAAGCTTCATGAGCATATTATGTCGGGCGGCTCTAATAATGGCCAAAATGGCCGCCCAACTCACCCTTATGTCAGGAGCGCAGAGCTCCACCCAAAATGGCCACCTGCCTCTTTAATGCTTTTTGGGAGCGCGAAGCTCCACCACCAGCTGCAATTCCCTTCTAAAGGGGTCGGAAAGACTCTTAATTGTCTTCCCTGGGCTTAAGAAAGGGAACGCTAAGATCCCCAGCTGTTCCGGAGCTGTTGTTTCTCCATGGAACCCACGAGGCCTGTGACTTAAATTTTTTACCCTAGGGAAGCCTAGCCCATTACTAGAGCCGAAGCTCCAGCCATGGGAAGAATGCAGCAACTCTACTATAGGGATTAGAGTTGCTGCCCTAACTCACTGTTCTATTTAAACTTGGTGAAATTCAGTGAAGAAGAATCCAAGAATGGAAAATTTGAAGAGCTACTCTTGGCACGTCTGTCCAGACTGAAGGACTAAGTCGAAAGTGGGATTGCTTAGCAACAGAGGCGGGACATTACAACTCTAACAGACTCAAGTCCAATCAGCTGAACGGATGAGAATAACCCATTCCTGGATGTTATCTCCACCAATCACGGAGAATTTATGTTATGACCCTAGTGCAACATAGTGATAGAATGACATTTGGATTGTCCTTCCTTATATTTGTCTAAATCAAGCCAGATTTAATAATGAGAAATATGATTGAACTTGGCTGAATTCTGGATTTTGTTATGTAAAAGATGAACTGGAATTGATTTTCATATCCTCAGGTGAACTCAATGCCTAAAATCCAATTCTTGGGATCTGGTTTCCATTTGTTAATTTGTAATCCTGTAAATCTGTTATTCTGCAAAGGCAGCAAAGTGGCAAAAACAAAAAAGTATAAAAACCGGTGTTGGGTTGTAGTTCAGAGTTGAAAATTATACAAATTCCATTGCTAGACTACATCTGATTTCTTGATGAACTGGTAAGAAAGGAATAAAGCAGGAAAACATATTGACACCATGTTTTTGGGACCATCTGCTGATAATTTTTAACAGACACAAAGTTTGTTGTCACATTAAACATGTATGTTGGTGAATAAACACACATACATACACACACATGTATTGTATATACATGTATATACATATATGTATATGTATTGTATGTATATATCCCCATGTAATGGTTTATTTTGTAAACAAACACAGTGGGTTAGATTGTATCTTGAAATATTTCTTATCTTGAAATATTTATCAAAACCTAGAAAAACACACAGAATATTTAAAATATGTTCCCTCTCTTCAAGGGTAATAGCATAATCTAATATTCTACTATCGTAATCTATCATCTCGTTTAGTGCAATTTTCGTTATGAATATTTCCAGATGTACAATGGAACAAACAGAGAAATTTGAAAGAATCCTGAACTTGCTTAATTCAAATGATAAGATGTCTTGAAATATTTCATGCTGTTTCTAGAAGTCTCTCAACCAGAATGACATGTGGGAAGACTATGAGATTAGCTACTCCTGGTTTCAAATCTCTTCACAGTTTTGAAGCAGAAAAGAACACTACCCACTAATCTAAAACCTTGACAGTTTTTGGTGCATAAAATGGGTTTCCTCATTGTACCTTGTTCTGAACTTCTTGGGATTTATCATAGTTGTGATAAACAAGCAAAACATTCTGAGGAACAGCTAAACAGTGGAAATGGGAGCATACATTTCCCTAGTCCATTATGTGTTAATTTTATAAATGTGGACCAAACATAATCTTCACTGTTTACTCATGAATTAGCTATTTTGAGTACTTGATAGTTTGGTATCTTCTTGTTTGACTAAATTTGTATATCAGTAAGGAAGAAAAACTTAGTATAAGGTTTGACATGAACAAGCATGGTTGCATTAGGATGGTGTTTTCCCTTTATTTTGTGAAGGGATATTTCTATGGTTCAAAACCTATAAGAAGATTAATTACAAAGAAAACACCTTTAATGCCTTAAAGTATTTGTTCCTGAAAGATGTTACCAGATGACTTTTCTGTTAACATCAAATCCAAAAGTGCTTTTTCAAAAGGCATCTGGACTTAGTTTTTTCCTTGAAGATGTTTCGCTTCTCATTGAAGAAGCTTCCTCAGCTCTGACCAAAAAGTGGAAGATGAAAAGATATACCGGTGTATCCCTTGCAGTCATCTGCTCATTAGCATTTTTTTTCTGAAAAAGCACTTTTGGGATAACCATGACCTGAATGTCTGAGAATCTTCATAGACTGCTAACAGCAAAGAAAAAGAAAAAAAGCAAGAAAACAGCCTTGGTGTCTCTCAGTACTAGTAGTACATGCACAATTTAAGCTTGTACTTTCTTGAAATATACATTTGCACCACATATTAATTGTTTTAAGGCAAATAAACTATTTTTTTCTATCCTTTTTTTAACATAAAAAATGGCAACAATTATGGCCAATCCTACTTGCCCATATCCACTATAAAAGCAGGTTTCTACAGTATTGGAACCATTTCCAACTTATGTTAGTTAGAAACATTTTAATTATCAATATGAGATATGTCCTGCAGATTGTAGACATTGCAAGTGCTTGCTTTATAGATCTATCACTCTGAACCATACTTTCTAGAACAACCAAATATGCTAGCTAAAATCAACTGTTTCTTTGTAGTTAAAGCAAATTCTTTTTATGCAAAATGGCAAGACAACTGAAGAATGGTTGCCGCATATATTCTCTGTGATTTTATACATTGTTTCCACATTTCTTTATGTTCTTATTAAACAAGGTGAGAGAAATCAAACATACTTACAGAAAATTACAAGCTATGGTAGAAGTCTGGTTAGTTCTTATTAAGCCAAAATAGTCTTAATAAGTTAGATAGTACTAGTTAGTACTTAATAAGTTAGATAGTACTTACTATTAGTAATAGTTAGATAGTACTAGTTCTTAGGATCAGCCACTTAGTACTCTTGATTGTAACACTATTCATTATCCTCCAGTCTCTACAGTTATCTTTAAAAAATAATTAAACATTTGGAATGGACACAAGATTATTGAGTTTTCTGCGTTTCACTAAATGTGCCTGGAATCTCATTAACTGACAGATACAAATGCCCAAATATCATATTAAATGAACATGAATAAACTTGGATAAAGGGAAGGAATGCTTTGCTTTGATTGCAGAATTGTTTGCTTAGAAAATATTCACAGGTTGTTGACTTCTGATGAGAATCTGCATGAGAGCTAGCTGTAGGCTTCAGATTTCCAAAAGTGCCCATGGGAATCCATAACTGGCATCCTCCGTATGCATGTTCTCAGCCTCTGTGACCCAACA
Source organism: Pseudoxenodon macrops (assembly GCA_032467955.1). Classification (NCBI taxonomy): domain Eukaryota; kingdom Metazoa; phylum Chordata; class Lepidosauria; order Squamata; family Pseudoxenodontidae; genus Pseudoxenodon; species Pseudoxenodon macrops. The sequence goes on from JANHFT010003470.1 coordinate 88,995, forward strand.
AATGTTCAACTATATATAATATTGGCTGCCTCTACATGATGTGCACTAACTAAATCTGTATAATATTCGTAACTGGCCATTAATTTAAGCATAAGCATCAAATAAACTACCTTTGAAGTGGAATATATATTTTTCCACATGTCTAAAATCTACATAGTGTTGCAGATTGTACCTTTGTGCACTGAAATTTGAAACTTCTGCTTGCTTATGGAACCCAGCCATAACATGTAGGGCTTTCCAAACGATTTCTCCCAATCTGATACTCAGGGGATGGGCTCTGTAGCTGTAGTTTTTGTTGGTTGAAATCTCTTGATTGTCTTCCTTGGCTTCCCCTACTTGGAATGTGTGAATCTGTGTAAATCTGATTCTTTTTACTTTTTGGCTTGAAGGACAAATGTTTGCTTCAGAAGGAATATGTCCAGATTTTGACATATGTTTTCTGGTTTGTTTAGGGACAAAGAATTAAAAAAACCAAAAACCTTACCTTTGAAAATAAAGGAGATGGCCAGCCCCTTGATATGTTTTTGTAATAAAAATACCATATACTGTTTTCTAAGCAAGTATGCTAACTTGAACTGAGTTATATCTGCACTTTTTAAACTTTTATTATAGAGTTCACATTTCACAATATTGTACAAAAGTTGTATTAAAATGAAGACAAATTTCCATGCACAGAAGAGATAGAATTTATGTGAGTTGCACCTGCGCTTCCTTGACTGAGCTGCTATGTTGAGGGAACAAGCTTTGGTAGATCAATCTGCATTACACAGATTGCAGGGTTGTCAAATTCCTGGCAGGCAGGCCAGATGCGTCACATGCTGGCTACACCCACACCCGGCTTAACCAAGAGGGAAAAAGTCATGATGATGCGAGTTTGACACCCCTGCCCTACAGTCGTGTACTTGCATTAAAAAAAAGGAGTGAAAGCAACATGGAGGAGGGGAGAATTTTTGTTATAAATGGGAACTCAATGAAGGCCTCATTCTGCTTTAAGAAAACAGAATATGGCTTCAGCTGGAGTCTAGTGGGCCAAGGTAAGTGTTTCTATCAACAGGAAAAATCCACAAGCTCTGCAGAGCTTCCTATTTTCTTAACTTTAAACACATATGACACGGTGGCAATTCTCAGTTCTGGAATTGATTCCAGAGCAGGATATCTGGAAATGGTGTCATTCTCACCTATCTGCCCATTTGAGATTGCAAGGATGCTTCTCATTCTCTTGAAGAGTTAAATTGAAGCTTGCAGGTGACACTCTTCTGAAAACTTTGTAATTTCTCATCTACCTCATTTATTGACTAAGGCTGGAAATTTAGGTGTTACCCTTTTAATTGTCAATAGCTTTGCTGTAGTATCCTTTAAAACAAACTGTTAAGTTTTCAGAATGAGGCATGAGAAACAGAAGACATAATCAAACTTAGCTGGAGAATATATTTTCTTTTTTCTAATAAAAAACCAAGCAGGGTGTATTAAGGCTTAAAATGAAATGAGCATTGTGCGAGTTCTTCACAGTTGCTCTCATGGGTGGGATTCTTTGAATACATTAGTGAATAATTTCTAAAGGATTTGGTCCAATATCATTAGTTCATCCCAACTGGAATTACAGTTATAGGAAGATATCTGAATGTTATGTTTAGTTGGAACAGTGTTACAGGTTGAGAAGAACATATTTTCGAACCGATTTTCCATTCTTTTCGGGATTTTTTTTGGGTGTGTGTGTGTTGGTTTGCTTTGTTTTCCTTTAGTTGGTAAGATATTATTGTGGTATATAACCAATGAAATATGCTTTTGTTAAAAATAATAGTGTACGACAGTGTCATCAAATGAAGAATCATATTCATCTCATGAATATTAGGACACGTCTGTACACAAATCACTTTAAAGCCTGTTTCAAACTGATTGATGTTTCCTTTTAAAACATCTGGAAATTACAGTTTGTTTAGGATGCTGTGAATTGTCTGTTAAAGTTCTCTAACTCTCACACAGAACTAGTTTTTCTGGTTTAGTCAGCCATTTTTTAGTTTTTTGCCACCAGTCAAGTCAAGAATATGAGAAAGTGCCACCTAGTGTACAATACTGTATATGCTCCCAGTAATGTCTTAATGTGCTTTTATTTCAATGCTTCTCAGTCAAGGGGCAACTTGAATTGGACTAGAAAGCAAGATACAGCAATGTATCTTCTGTGCCCTGTTAAGTTGTCCAACTTCTACTATCTTTTGTTTAGCATTTGTAAAGCAATGTAGCACTGCCCATGGAAAGAGGGAAGAAAGCATTAAGGAAAGACAAAATAGCAATTCCAGTCCTGAAAAAGTAGAACACATGAAAAAGAAACTCAAAATAATCCTATGCTGATTTTGCTTGGTATAAAATATGGCAGATGGAAACTTGGACAATTTTCAAGATTCTATTATTTTACCCTACAACAATAAAGAACATTCCTGGAATTCTATTTCTTGATATTACCTAAGTCAATAGTGGTAGAGTTTAGGAGAAACCCTCCCATACTTTCACCTCTTACAATACTAGACAACACAGTAAAACAGTAGAGGCCTTCAAGTTTCTATCATATCTCAAGATCTAAAATGGACACCTAACATCAAAAACGTCACCAAAAAAGCACAACAAAGAATGTTCGTTCTGTACCAACTCAGGAAGCTCAAACTGCCCAAGGAGCTGCTGATACAGTTCTAAAGAGGAATGATTGAGTCTGTCATCTGCACCTCCATAACTGTCTGGTTTGGCTCTGCAACCCAACAAGACAGATTCTGACTTCAGAGAATAATCAGTACTGCAGAAAAAATAATTACTGCCAACCTGCCTTCCATTGAGGGCCTGTATACTGCATGAGTCAAAAAGGAGGCCATAAAATATTTACTGACCCCTCACATCCTGGACATAAATTGTTTCAACTCCTACCCTCAAAACGACGCTATAGAGCACT
>JANHFT010003470.1:96378-107552 GCA_032467955.1 Pseudoxenodon macrops
TTGTTGTGGTTGAAGCTGAAGTATTCATTGACTGGTAGGACATTGTAGCAGATAATTTTATGTACTACGCTTAGGTCAGACCGAAGGAGGCGTAATTCTAAGTTGTCTAAGCCCAAAATTTCAAGTCTGGTGGCATATTGTGGTAGAGGAATGGAGGACTCTTCTTGTGAAATATCTCTTTCCACTGTACCGCTCCTCCTGTCTTCCTTTTCCAATTTCTAATATGAAGTCCTAAAGCATCATTATACCTTGATGTGATGTTGCATGTTCCTATTCAATTATAATTCTGTTTTAAACCAAGGGAAAGTGAATGGATCAGCCCAGCTCAGATTCCTTACATCTCACAAAATTGTATTTGCTCATTGTAACTGACTTTCAAAAAAGAAAAGGCCCATGAAATGGATTTTTCTTATAATCTAGCTCAAAATATAACTTATCTCACCACTAAATAATATGGTGGTCATCTTTCTTTTATATCCACCAGACTTTCTCCATAAATATTGCCTTTCTAAATATTATTTAAATTAAAAATAAATCAGATGCATCATGCTAGAAAACACAGTGCCAATCTCTCACATTATTATTATTTCCAAAAATGCTTCTGTGCTCAGCAGGCATCCCCCAAAAAGTTCTTGATTTTTATCTACTTCTCCATTAAAAAAAGACAAAATTAATCTTTGTCTGGACGGTTATAGAGCTACTGGAGACTGTCACCAGGAAGCCCGCATGAAAGCAAATTCTATGATGGCATCCACAAAAATGATTTCCAAATTCCAACTATATTCACCGATTCCAAAAGTTTGCCTGCCCCTGGGATAGTTTACATGCCAACATCTCTGCAACACCCTAAAAAACATTTCAGGAATGATTTATTTATTTTAACACAGTAGTCATGAAGATCTTTAAGAATGATACTTTCTTTTAAAAGTTGGCAGTTGCCAATCTTAGTAGCTGCCAACACAGTCAGTCTTTATAAAACACCAGCCAAATGGCAGGATCCCTTCGTATATTTATCCTTTGAGGTATAAGGTCACTGAAATTGTTGGTAGTAGTAGCTGCTATAAGGGTATAGTATAGGAGAGCAGCCAGAGTCATATCCAGGTGTTTCTTGAAAGAAACTGAAATGACTATAATTCAGAATTCCAAAGATCATGGCAAACCATCAGAATTTTCAAGTCTTGCTTATGACAAGGAGGAAAGGTTCTGGAATTGAGAAGATACAACAAGTACAATGAGTTTTTCCAAATTCATTTACTTTTGGCAGGAAAACGACCACGGGGTCTCCATAAACCATGCAGGACCAACAACTAATTCTTGGGTTTCTTTCTTTCTTTTTTTTCTTCGCTGCCCAACATGTGGCTTATGTTACCAGGCATACAAGCTCCAACCTTTCATCTGAAGCCATGCAAAGGTGAAAGCTTGTCAGGTTCATTCTTTAATTAAGCCTGACTTAAAATTTACCTAAGTTAGACCAACGCAGATAGAAAGTCAGGTTCTGTTAGGCGTGCCACCTTTCACTTTTCCACACATCTGGGAAATATTCAGTTCAAGATCATAACCTTGAGGTTTGGCATTAGCTGCCTAGAGAGAACAAAACACTATGATATCGCCAACAACTTGCCTTTGACTGTGAAAATTGGAAGCATATTCCGGATGTAAACACCGGTGTGCCATTAATATTGCTGGTAATCATTAAAGGCTGTGATTTTTATTATAGGAGAATAAAGCAAAGTTGACATTCTTAGTTCATGTCTGGTTAGAGCAAGGTTTATTCGAAAGTTGCATACAAAAGGGTGGGGACTGAAATGTGACATTTTCAAACGGCGGGAGAAAGCAACTGCTAGAATTTGGAAAACAAGGTCATTAAAAATGTAATCCGGAATATGAGAAAAGTGAAATGATATAAGAAATGAGTGTTTACAAGGGGGGGGGGAGAATCAGAACAAATACAAGAGAGCACATTGCAATGGAAAGCATTTTCCCCACATCCTCATTTTTAAAATTACTTTATGGGCTTTACAGATTGCTCCAGTCAAAATGGACTCTGAGCTGTGCGCAATCCTCTCTTCACAGCAAAAAAAATCACACAAATCAAATCAGAACACATGAAATGGGACAATGGTGCAACAGCACACCGGCACTCCCATGTTAGTTCCTTGAGTTCAGCTCCACAAGTATGGATTCCCCTCTGTAGAAAAGTATCTCTAGATGCTGTAAGAGCTTCCTGGATGACAAATACCACCTTCTCTAGTGAAAAAATAAGTGAGAGAGAGAAGGAGAACAAAGGCTGGAAGTATCACAGAGAATACAGATCAATGCCTCTTTGAGGATCTGATGTTAGGTAGCTTAGCTGAAGAGTAAATCAGATCATAACATCTCAATTAAATATGAAACAACAGCAATTGGGATCACCAAAATAGCAATAGCAGTAGCACTTAGACTTATATAGCGCTTAACAGTGCTTTCCAGCCCTCTCTAAGTGGTTTACAAAGTCAGCCTATTGGCCCCCAACAATCTGACTCCTCCTTTTACTGACCTCGGAAGGATGGAAGGCTGAGTCAACCTTGAGCTTGGTGAGATTCAAACTGCCAAATTGCAGGCAGCTGGCAGTCAACAGAAGTAGCCTGCAGTACTGCAGTACTGTGCCACCATGGTCTTTCATGAAAATAGCTTCATTTTGCCAGGCCAAACATTTATTTATTGAGAGATGGTTATCAATCAGCAACTTTCTAAGTGAGGAAGTGCTAAAGTTGGGTGCCAATGCTGAAAAGGCTCTGCTAGAAAACCTTGCAGGTTAAAAAAAAAAAAGATATGCCTTTGCCTTCTTTTAAGAGATAATCAGAGAATGACTGGCCCACAATCACCCTGCTGGCTTCATGCCTCAGGAAAGGTTTTAATTTACGATCTCGGTTTCTAGTCCAGAACCTTTAATCATCATAGGAAGTCCTCGACATATGACCGTTCATTTAAAGATGGTTCAAAGTTATGACTGCCTCAGAAGCAGCAATTTACAATTTGCCCTTGTACCTATATCGGTTACACTGTCTCCGTAGTCATTGGATAGCAATTTGGCCACTTAGCAACTAGCTTGCATTTATGACCAGTTGCAAGAGCCTGCAGTCATGTGATTGCAATTTGGTGACTTTCCCAGCTAGTTTCCAAGAAAAAAATACTACAGGTAGTCCTCGACTTGCGATCACAATTGAGTCCAAAATTTCTGTTGTTAAGTGAGACATTTGTGAAGTGAGTTTTGTCCCATTTTTCAACCGTTCTTGTCATGGTTGTTAAGTTAGCAATTTGGTTGTTAAGTGAATCTGACTTCTTCCCTGACTTTGCTTGTCAGAAGATCGCAAAAGGAAATCACATGACCCTGGTACACTGCAATGTTCACAAATATAAAAACCAGTTGCCCAGCATCTGAATTTTGATCACGTGATCATGGGGATGCTGCAAAGATCGTGACTGTGAAAAACAATCATAAGTCACTTTTTTCGGTGCTGTTGTAACTTTGAACGGTCACTAAATGAAGTGTTGTAAGTCAAAGACTACCTGTAATTGGGGAAGCTGTATTTGCTCAAAAACCATGTGAATCTCTTAACAACACGTAATGTTTACTTTAAGCAGTGGTGGGATTGAAAAAAATTAGCAACCGGTTTGCTGCCTGGTTGCTGGGTGGGCTTGGCCATGGTGTGTGGCCTACTCGGCGTCCTGCACCATGGCGGCGGGGAGAATTTTTGCCCTCCCCAGGCTCCAGAGAATTTCCTTGAGCCTTCAGGAGGGTGAATACGGCCTTCCCCTGGGCACTGGAGGCCCTCCGGAGGCCAGAAACAGGCAGGTTTCCAGATTTCCAGTACTTCCGGTAGGCCCATTTTTCACTTTCCCTATGCTCTGGAGACTTTCCTCAAGCCTCTGGGAGGGTGAAAAACAGCCTCCCCTGGGCATCGGATGTCCTCCGGAGGCCAGAAACAGGCACGTTTCCGGACTTCCGGTAGGCCCATTTTTCTCTCTCCCAGAGCATCCGTGTGGGCCCTGCACTTATCTGGCATCCAAAACGAGCCATGTAGAAACTCCTGGGAGGAGAGGGGCCGGGGTGGGCATGGTGAGCCAGTCCTTGGAACAACTGGTTTGGCGAACCAGATTAAAATTAACATCCGGTTCGCCTGAACAGGTCCGAACCGGCTGAATCCAACCCCTGACGTTACAATTGCCCCTACTTATGATAGAAATCGAGGACTACTCAAACGACAATCTGGCTCTCATTTCTCTGCTACAGAAAGAGGGGAAAAAACCTTCTCTTCTTTCTCAGTGATCAGATTTTATGAGAGGAGATGGTCTGTTAAGTGTTTGAGCACTCAGTCAAAAGGGCAGCTCTGCATTGGAGGAAGATTTTTGCCCCCTGGAAAATTTCTGTCCTAAGGTGAGCTAGAAGGTATAATTTCGGCTCTAAGGTGAGCTAGAAGATACAATTTACATTTATCACAATGCTTCATTGTACCTAACACTGTTCTGAGATATCATGGGGGAATCAAAAAGAAGTTTTATAGTCCTGGTGAGCTGGGTTCATTGTTTAGCTGTTGGTCCCAAAATGGCACATGCTAACATTGCCATTGAAAAGCTATCGAGCTGTAGTTTGTGTTGGGCTTGGACATGAACAGGAAATCAATGCAGGAATTGTAACAAGGGTCAAACATTCCCAAGAGCATGGTACAGAGAACAGGTTTAACTCAGATCAGAGGTCCACATATGGTTGACACATGGTTATAGTCTATGTGGTCATGAAACAGATTTGGGGTTGTGTTTTTTTTGGAGACTGGATGGCCTTAGGTATCCTGGTCTTGAAAATGGTCTGATTTGGAATGGAGACTCTTTATTTTTGATTTTTAATTGAATCTGCCATCTCTGTCTTCACCCCAAGAACACATGGATTTTAGACTATTTTCCACATGAAAATATTTCTTTTGGAACTTTCTTTCTTCCCCATTAAAAGAGGGCAATCTAGGCCCCATTGTGGAAAACAAGAGCTATTTGGAAGCTACAATTTAAAAAGCGGTTATTTATGAACTGCCTGGGTGTAGAATTGTGGCCAAGAAAGACAGCAATATTGTATTTAATGGATGAGCATTTCTGAAATAGAAGGTTTTTCTGCCTCCTTGTCCTCCCACAAACAAACCTCAGACAAATACTTTGACTAGAATGGCAACTGGTTTTCCAAAACAGACAACATGCAACATCAGAAGGGAAAAGAAAAAAGAAAAAAGGACAAAGGGACACAAATTCGTATAACCTGTATATAATTTACAAAACAATTTGAAGCCTCAGAAGATCACGAAGGATATGCAATATTTCAACCACTTTTAAAAGTTATTTTAATTTGATTTTAGGGGCTTAAGAACTAAATTCTGGTGGTAACAGTTACCCTAGCATTTGTGTATGCCATACTGCTGACCTCTAGAATACACACTTTAGGGGAAAAAAGACTTTAACTCAAGTAGAAATATGTTTTGTTGTAGTGTAGAAAATTGTGACCAGGTGAGGTGTTCTGGATATTAAAGAATGAGGTAAATATACTTAAAGCAGGGTTTCTCAATTTTAAGACACACTCCCAATATTCCCCAGCCAGCATAAAGCATGGATGGCTGAGAATTCTGGGAATTGAAATCGCATGTCTTAAAGTTGCCAAAGTTGAGAAAACCTGTTTTAAAGAAGCAATTAAATGGTTGACCTACCCATTCAAAATCCTTTTTCTTTATTTTAGATTTTTCTAACACGCCTTTATTATTTTTATAAAGAACGCAAGGCAGAAAAAGTATCTAATATTTATTCCTCCTCCTATTTTCCACACAACAATGGGGAAGTGAGTTGGGCTGACAAAGAAACTGGTCCAAAATCAAACTGGTCCAAAGTTGGCTTTCATGCCTAAGGCAGGATTAGAACTCACAGCCTCCTGATTTCTAGCCTGAGGTCTTTATCACCACAGCTTACTTTTTTAAATAGTTACTTGAGGTCAAGGAATTCTAGTTTCAAATAGGCCTTCATAAAAGTCATGCCAGCTTCTAGGAACAGAACACCTTAGATAATCACTTTCACTCTCTAAATTAAATCTCCGAAGCCTTCATGCCCGCACAGCTAACTGCAAACTCTCAAGCATGAAATGTTATTTGTTTGTGGTGGGGAGAATTATTTTATACATGGCTCAGAAAAGTCACCATATTAACGAGGGAAAAACAGCATCAAAAACAGGAGTACCAGCATTGCTGTGCTCTAGGAAAATTGCCTGTGTCTATCAGGGACAATTCTACTGTTGCCCCTTCTTTTGAAATAAACTGAGCCATAGCCATAGTCATAGCGCTTAGACTTATATACTGCTTCATGGTGCTTTTACAGCCCTTTCTAAGCGGTTTACAGAGTCAGCATATTGCCCCCAACAATCTGGGTCCTCATTTGACCCACCTTGGAAAGATGGAAGGCTGAGTCAATCTTGAGCCTGGTGAGATTCAAACTGCCAAATTGCAGTCAGCCAGCAGTCAGCAGAAGTAGCTTGCAGTACTGCATTCTAACCACTGCGCCACCTCAGCTCTTACATAGCCCGTAGCCGGCTGCATAAAATATATTTCCATTTTCCCAATCCTACAGTTTTGCTCTGGAACATGTGCAAGAAGGCCAAGATAGAAGACACTCCCTCCTACAGGAAAGTTCTACCAGGACATGTTATTTCAACATAGCCTCACTAAGCCCTGAATACATGGCACTGAATTGAACTGGCAGATCCAATGATTAGTCTTTGCCCAAATTTTCCGTTATCTTCATGCTACATAAGTCATCCTCCTCCTTCTATGAGAAGGTAGGAAGAGGAATATACTTCAGGTTGACAAACGCATCTGCACGAAATGTTTAGTTTCTTAAGTCTTTGATGTACTTAGCATTTCAGGAAAGCAGTTTCTCTTGTCTTTCTCCTTCACTGAGGCATAAGTTCAAAGAAGTATGAGGAGGCTAGTTGTAACCAACACTTCCTTATTGCTTTGAACTGTTGCAATAGAAAGTGTCAGAAATACCTTCACATCAAAGCCAAAGCAGTCTAGTATATTAATTTTAGCAAGGTAATGATTAGACTATTTTGTTTCATCTAGCACTCATTCCTCCATCCCTCAGGGTGGGATGCAATGGATAATTATAAAAGTCTAATGTGCAGATCTATGAGGATGTCTAAATCAATAATATATGTCCTTCTCCACCTAACTTTTGAATGTTGGAAGAAGTTTTAAAACATTATAGCTGGCAATTATAAGAACAAAGGAAATTAAGATTATATGCGGCTTCTATAGATTTAAAATATTAGGGGAGAAATAAAAGGCTAGATACTACGAACATCAAAACAGTAGCATATCTCTAGTGTTCAGAATTGATCAGAGATTGAGCTTTAAAGTCCAGCTACTAATATGAAGAACTAGTGTAAAAAGATGCTTCAACTATGAAATAAGTCACAGTCAGATTTTCATCTTTACAATTAGCTCTAAATAGCTCTAGGCAATATTCTTCGTTTCAATGAGAGTGGTCTCTTTTACAATAAGGCAGCAGTATTAATTTACAGGATGGATTTAAGGATTACTGATATAATGTCATATTTATGAGCAATTTTATTACTTGAAAGATCTAGGAAGTTTTATTTGATACTACACAATCACTTACCACTTGGTTCCAAATATTTCAAATGTATTATCTTTATACATACTGTCAAGAAGAAATCACAATGAAGATAAAAAGAAAGCCACCAGATTTAAATGGTATGAGCCACATAATTTATCACTTTTTATAAGCAAGAAGGGAACAGAAAACAATCTAGTTTTCTGAAAAGAATATAATTTTCTCTACCAAACCCCAGGTGAAGATACCCATTATGTTATATCAAGATTATGTGATTTAAACCAGTATTTTAGCAATTCTACGAAACTAAAAAGGAAGACTAAACACTGAAAGGCATAAAGTTCAGTTGGGGATACTCTAGATTTGGGAGGGAACCATTAATGAATATCTAGTACATGGGGCATGCAAAATGGAGGAAAAAAGATAATGTTACTTATGTAGTTAATGGGAAAAACGAGACAAGATGAAGGACTAGAATATAAGTATTTGGGGTCACATTAGGGATTCATATTAGACAGCCAAACAAGCTTCATCTAAATGTTTCAAAAAGTTAAACCAAGCAAGGAATGTAGTCATTAATGGAAGCCTTGAGGGGAATGGTTTATTTATTTCCTCCTTCAGCTTGTATGGCTGTCCAAGACATGATGACTCCATACAGCTTGCAAACAAAAACAATCATAACAAACAATACATATCAAGTCAAACAAAACAAACTGTCAACTAAAGACACTCTCTAGAAGTGAACTCATTCAACATTCTGGCCCAACACTCAAGGCAAGGGTAGAGTCAAGTCTTCAGACTCTTTTTGAAGGTCAGTAGGATTGAGGCCATCTGAATATTATTATTTTTTGTGGTGGTGGCGGCGGCAAGCAATTCCACATTATAAGCTCAGAAACAGAGAAGGCATGTTCGCAATTACTATTGCCCTCGACTTACAACAGTTCATTTAGTGACTCTTCAAAATTACAATGGCCCTGAAAAAAGTGACTTATGACCATTTTTCACAGTCACAACCCCATGATCATGGGATCAAAATCCAGACACTTGGCAACTGTTTCATACTTACGATTGTTGCTGTGTCCCAAGGTCATGTGATCCCCTTTTACAACCTTTTGACAAGCAAAGTCGATGGGGAAGCCAATTCACTTAACAACTGAGTTACTAACTTATCAACTGCATTTGATTCACTTAACAACCGTGGCAAGAAAGGTTGGAAAATAGGACAAAACTCACTTAACCAATGTCTCATTTAACCAATGAATATTTTTCGCTCATTTTCGGTCGTATGTGGAGGACTACCTGTAGTTGTTTTTATTGAAGACGATTATACACTGAAACACATGAGAAAAGCAGTAGTAAAATTCAGAAAAGCCCCAAAAGTATGTCATAAAAATGAAGTATTGTCCAAATGGAATCACATCCATGCATACACAATACTTCTCATTTGCTCTAAATCCTGTTTAAAAACAAAACAAAACAAAAGGAAAAAATCTCTTGAAAAGCAAGAGGTTCAGCTGCTGCTTCCTATTCTAAGCCCTGTCAATGGCAAAGTGGCTTGAAAGACTAAATACAAGCCAGAAGCTCAACTCAGCTCCAGTCATAACAAATCTTCCCACTTGCAATGAATAATTTTAGCTCCCAAGGGAAGGTTTCAGCAAAGCGGCGGTGACCAAAAATAAATAGGTACATAAATAAAAAAAATTAAAAAGATTCAGCTCCGAGTCCTGTACCTAACTCTTTAAGCCTTGAGTTGGCTCAATTCAACAATATTTGATTTGCAACTCTGCAAGCAAATTATACCTAGCTGACCGCAGGCCAAAGAGTCAGCTCTAAAGCAAGAACTGTGATCACAAGTATGCCACACACCATAAGCCAAATGATCATGTGCTGACAGATTAAAGTGCCTCTGCTCTCAAGTGCTTTGGAGCTTTTGACACCTTCTTTATCTGTCAGGGTTATGTAGCCTACCAGGTACTACATCAACTCCAAAGGGTAACTCAAATGCAATGGACTTCTGGTGTCAAGAGATAAAATGAAGAAATGTATGATAACATGAGTCACAGTGTGTGCAGCCACAATGCGCAGTACAAGTTTATGAGGGACAATTTCTTCTTCAGAAGAGAGAGAGAGAGCCAGACAAAATGTTACCCAACTCAGTAGGGATCTAGAAGACGTGACATCTAATGGCTTAGTCTATTCCTAAACATTTACCTATATGGAGCCAGAAGTCTCTTCTTCATCACACACTGAACTAGGTTGGACTAGAAGATCTCCAAGGTCCTTTCCATCTCTTATCATTATGTGTTCTGTATGCACTATAAATATGAAAGCTAAAGAACGCACTTTTTTTTTTTTACAATCCATACATATTCTTATTACATTTGCTTTTCTCGGTTTCTAATTCTCTAGTTTTAAGAATGGATTTTCATCCATTCCCACAACAATTTGTGAGTCCTTTTTAAATGTGTGTGTTTGTGTTCCTCTGTTCAAATGTGTATGTATGCCTTTATGATTTCATCCTAACCGATAAATTTTTGTAAGCATTTTGGCTTAATGTTTGTACTTTACAATGCATACTTTGTATACATGTTTTGACTACAAAACTGCATCACAACATTTGGAGCAAATTTCAAAGGATATCCACGTTTCGCTTCATGCTTTGGTTTGAAATGGCAAAATTAGGGAAGTTCACACTAAAATGTAAAGCAAATTTCTCATCTCTTTTGGGCTGAGTTTATTTGAACTCATAACCCCTCAATCAACTTCTAAAATCAAAAATGGTGGAAGAAAAATGGCCTGCTCTGCCAAGCGTCTCGGATGCTAGTTCAAATCTTGTATCCCTATAACTGCTCATTATATGCAGGTGCCAAATTCACTCTCTTGTCTTGAATAATTACAAGTTAGAGGAATCGGAAAGCGCCCCTGCTTATTAAAGTGTACAATATTATTTGAAAACTTGACCACCATAAAGGGATGGTACTTTTGTCTCCATATTAGTTCGTGTATATATGAAGTCTGGGAGAATAGATGCTTCAGTACTTTTCAGTTACTAGGGTTGTTGATAGGTTGCCAACTTTCAAAAGAAGAGCAATTTCTAAGGTAAGCAAATCTAATTCTATTCCAAAAGAGCAGGAGCAGGCAACCCTGTGCTTTCCAGATGTTTTATTTTATGCAACAAGTCCCATAATCCCTTGCCACTGGCCAATTTGAATAGAAGAGCAGCGTATAAATTGAGTAAATAAGTAATGCCTGAACGTTTGCAAACAATAGGTTGCCTACCCTATTACACATGAAAAATAATGAAGTTCTTGCGTCTGCATTAAAATAATAATAAGTACCATAGTTCTGGTACAGTAAAGGTTTTGCTCATGTACAGATGAAAAGAAGATGATTACATATATAGTAAAAGAAAAAAATGTTAGATATGCTTCTCCAAAAAACATTCTTGACGAATGGATCTTGTCTTTTTATGTACACTGAGAGCTTATGCACCAAAGACAAATTCCTTGTGTGTCCGATCACACTTGGCCAAT
>JANHFT010003470.1:117352-141698 GCA_032467955.1 Pseudoxenodon macrops
CTCCTTGGTTAGTTTCCACCCATTGCTTCTTGTCCTGCCCTCAGGTGCTTTGGAGAACAGCTTGACTCCCTCTTCTCCTTAACAGCCCCTCGAGTATTGGAAATCTAGCAGCTCCAATTCTCAAGATCCAATTTATTTTGCGCAACGCTCCCTGGGCCAACCAACCGGTCTTTCTACAACTATCCAGGTATCGCATGGCCATCCAGGGTATCAAACGGGATCGGAGGAAAAGATGGCTGCAGGATTTCATCAGCCCAAGGAGTTCCTTGCCCAGGTTTATTGCTGCGAGACAGGGTGGCAGCAATAAACCTGGGTTTCAACAGAGAGGTCTCCACCCATCCAACATCCTTCTTCTTCTTTCCTTCCTTCCTTTTTTTTTTTTCCTCCCCCTTCTGAATGAAGCAAGAGGGATGATTTTCCACTTTCGATCAGTTGGGGCCGATGCATTGATAAAGGTGTTTGCAAGTTCAAGGCAGTTTACAGCTGAACTCAGCCCTCAAAGATCAACGGAGTTTATTGGCAAAGATGACCAAGGTTTTTTTCTTCTCCTCGTAATCGAGAGCAAACTCCAACATCTGACCTCGTTTTCAGAGAAAAACTCTTTCGCCGCCTCCATTTAAAGCACACAGAAAAAAATTACAGTCATTGAATTATAACAGTTCGTTTGAATGACCGCTCAAAGTTACAAGAGCACTAAAAAGGCGATTTATGGGTGTTTTTCACACTTATGGCCATCGCAACATCAAACAGGGATCCAAAATTCAGGCACTTGGCAACCGACTCGTACTTATGACGGTTGTAGCAACCCGGGGACATGTGATGGAGTCAGCGGGGAAGCCGGATTCACTTAACAACCATGTGACTCACTTAACAACTGCATGATTGACTCAACAAGAAACGTCATCAAATGGAGCAAACCTCTCTTAACAACTGTCTTGCTCTGCAAAAGAAATTTTTGGATTCGATTTTAATCACAAGTCCAGGATTATCTGTACATGAGCAAAAAATTTTCCTTGGAGAACACTTTGCTCAGCTGACAGCAAACAGCACTCCTTACTACCGTAGCACTGATGATGTTGCCTAGTCTGGCAATGAAACGTCTGCAAGAAAGCCAAGAAAGGTCCCTTCACTTTGGTTAGGATTTTCTCGCCCGAGACGAGGACGTTCTCCGTTAAGTTTCAGCAAAATCTTACTCTGCTGGGAACATAACTGCGGTGATTCACTTAACAACGAGAAAGGTCGTAAAATGGGGCAAAACTCACTTGACAGCGGTCTCGCTTAGCCACAGAAATGTTGAGCTCAGTTATGGTCATACGTCAAGGACCACCCTATAGCATTAGATTCTTAGATTAGATTCCAGGGATTAATACGAATCAGATTCTTATTAACCGGTTAATCCCTGGAGTAGGATAATATTATTTCAAACTCTAGGATGGATGCAAAGCTGAGGAACGAGAAAATAAATCTTGCGTGCCAAACAGGAACCTCGGAGCAGATGGAAATGGTGGAGGTGGCATTCTTGGAGAAACAGGATTTGGAACTAACAGTCTTTCTCCAACAATGCTCCGATTATCCGCCGTGTGTCTTAAAACGGCACAGAACAGCCCTGAATTAACTTCCCAAAAATCTTTTGGAATATCCCCCTTATTTTTTCCCCCCCTGATTCTCAAAATAGCCCGTTTCCTTGTAAGAAAGGAAAGAATACAGAAATTGGCCAGGTGCCAGAGGAAAACAAAATGGCAGAACCAGGAGCGGAGTTAAGAGAGGCAGCAGCCTAGAATCCTTACATGGGCACAAACAAACGAAGACCAACTTTCCTTGACTTCTACTGATCTAACATCCCACAACGCTTCAATCTGGATCTCAGGGTACCCCTTGACCCGGAGATGGGTTCCTACTGGTTCGGACCGGTTCTATAGAGTAGGTAGGTAGTAAGCCGCTGGTGATGTCACAGAACTGTTTCTGGTCCGTGTACGCCGTCATCTTTTTTTTTTTGAAAATTTTCTGGGTTTTTTTCTTTTGTGCATGCGCAGAAGCCAAGTTTCCGGCACTGTGCATGCGCCGCCATCTTGTTTTCAGTCTTTTTTTGGGGAGGGGAATTTTTCAGATTTTTTTTATACTGCGCAGGCGCGCGCCCACGCAACACTGGAGGCAGCGAACCGGCGGCGAGGTAAGTTAGAACCCACCCCTACTGAGTTACTACCGGTTCTAAAGAACCAGTTAGAACCGGTAAGAACCCACTTCTGGACAGGCTCCTCCGGATCTTATTCCAACTCTCCTGCATTCCAAAGCAAAGTTTTGGTCAAACCTTTGGGATTTGCAAGGACTCCAGGAAAAAAAAAGCCTTTTTAGGAACTCTGCAGCCGAGAAGTCTATCGAAGGTATACAGCGCCCCCTGCTGGGCAGGCCGTACATTTGCAGGCTCAGGAAAGTGCAGGATCAGACACTTTCCACAGGTAACCTCGAAGCAACCTGACACCGGTGGAAGACCTGTTGCCACAGACACCCTGAAAATACCCGATATCTCCCCCCAAAACAGCCGTTTCCTCTTCCAAAGCCATTTGTAAGATTTTACATAGAACAAGAGGGAGAGGGAGGAAGAGAGAGAGAAAGAGAGAGGGGGATGGATGGATGGATAGAGAGAGGGAGAGGGAGGGAGGGAGGGAAGGAGAGGGAGGGAGGGAGAGAAAGGGAGTGAGGGAGAGAGAGAGTGAGAGTGAGAGAGAAATGTAAATCCCACTTATAACCACTGTTAGGAAGATTGGAAACCATGTCTTTGTACAGTATCTTTTTTTCTTTTCCTTCTCCACCACCCAGAGGGAAAAAAAGGGGGTACTTTAGAAACAGGCAATAGAAATAATAAACCTATACATATTTTCTTTCTTGTCTGTTCACTTTTTTTCTTTCTTCTCTAAAATTTGTCTTCCTTTTTCTCTCCTTCCTTAAGAAAATTTGTAAAAAGTGAACTCAGGGAGGTCAAGGGGAAATTCTTTTCGCTTGAGTGTGCCTAATGTGAAGCTTGCGCGTCCCTGGAACGAAACGCTGGAGGAAGTTTAGGTCCAAAAGTAGGAAGTACAGCCAATACTAATGAAAGAAGGCGGTGGCTTTGTTGACCAACAAACCCTGAGATTGTTCTCATGCAAGGGGGAAGTGAAAGCCTAACATGTAATGCCCCGACTGGCTGTTTACGGGCAAGATCTACTGTTTTGAAGTCACTCCAGAGATGGTGATGATGATTGGGAAATGAAATTCCGTATTTGAAGCCACAGCTTTGAACTGCCGGGTATCAAGAGGACTGGTAAAATCAAACCAGGCGCAAGAGAGGAAATCTCCAGTACTGAAGGCACCAAAAATCCCCTTGGCAAGCCTAATGAGGAACGCAAGGAGACAGCTCAGGCCATGCTATCTGGGGGAAGAAATACATGGGTGGAGAAGAACCTATAAGCGTCTATAAGACTGAGTAAGGGAGAGAGAACATTGGGGTCGTGGGGTGAGGTAAAAAAAGGTCGGGATGGAAAACCATGAGCCTGCGGTTTGAGGCCCTTAACTTTTAAAGTATGCTTTGCAAGTAATCACATCCCTTTAAAAAGAGGGCAGGGTTGCAGTTAAGGGGTGGCGGCCATCTTTTTTTCTTTTTTTTTGGTTCTCCCTTTGTTTATTAAAAAAAAAGATTTGTGGATATAGAGGAAGGAAGGGAGGGAGTTAGGAAGAAGAAAAGAAGGAATGAAGGAAGGGAGAGGAGGGTGGGAAGGAAGGAAGGAAAGGAAGGAGGGAAGGAGGGAGGGAAGGAAGAAGAAAAGGAAGGGAGGTTAGGAAGGAAGGAAGGAAAGGAAGGAGGGAAGGTAGGAGGGAGGGAAGGAAGAAGAAAAGGAAGGGAGGAAGGGAAGGGAGGGTAGGAAGGAAGGAAGGAGGGAGGGAAGGAGGAAGGAAGGAAGGAAGGAAATGTAAGATATACATATAAGGGTTTCTCATGAATATAGAGATGTTATGTTTACATAACAGTTTCAATTAAGAAACTGAAGAATGGCCTGAAAACATCCCGAAAATGGCCCCAAAACAGCCTGAAAATGGTCAAAAAAACAGCCATGCATGTTCCAGCCAGCTTGTCATCAAGTTTCTGGTGCTCTGGCATGCACACACGTTCTGGTTTGGGCACTCGGTACCGAAAAGGTTCTCCGTCACTGACCTAATGCATTTCATTTCTTTGAAAGAAAATTCCTCACACTTCAGTTGGCTACTGTATGCAAAGGACTTGGTCCCTCTTTATTCAATAGTTCCTAAGTATTTCCTTCTGGGCTGCAAGGGATCTTTTTGGTAAAATGCTGGCTGTTGTGAACCTTCTTCTTCTTTTTAAAGCAGGTGAAAATGACAAGAGATTTGCTTGTTTTGCCTTCAATCGCATATGATAGGAATAGCAATTGTAGGAATCCGTGATAGGAATTTGGTTGTTTCTCTTCTGCTACTGATAGACGTGCCGGATGGAAAGATAATGAGTAAAAGGAAGTTTCTCTGTGGATATTCTCAGTCATCTAGGTCATATTTATCACAAAGGTGCTTTTTTTTCTTCTTCAAAAGGCAACGGGATTGTTATTTCCTTGAGGAAGAAAGAAACAAGGAGAGACACCAACCGAAGGAGAAATTTCCTCACAGAACAATTAATCAGTGGAACAACTTCCCTCCATAAGTTGCGGGTGCTCCAACACTGGAGGTTTTTAAGAAGAGATTGGACAACCATTTGTCTGAAAGGATTTCCTGCCTGAGCTGGGGGTTGGACTAGAAGACCTCCAAGGTCCCTTCCAACTGTGTTATTCTGTTAAGAAGAATAAAATGTTTCGCTTCTCATCCAAGAAGCTTCATCAGTTCTTATGGCGGGGGGTGGGTGGAAGGATAGGTACTGAGCAGAGGTGGGTTCTGTATCTTCTTACTGCTGGTTTGCTCAGGGTTGCGCCTCAAGCATGCACGTACAAAGTGCACGAGCGCAGCAATAAAAGAAATCCAAAATGGCGGCGCCCACGGAGACACCGAAGGAGCTAGCTCCATGACATCATCACGGAGTTACTATCTACTCTATAGAACTGGATAGAACCGGTAGGAACACACCTCTGGTACTGACCAGGGGTGGGTTTCTCTTACCTTCCCTACCGGTTCGGGTCGCATTGGAAGTGTGTGTTTTGCGTCACTTCTGGGTAAAAACCCTCTACACATGTTTTTCAGCCGACTTGAAGCTGGAGTAGCAATTTTCAACCGGAGGAAAGTTGGAAGCTACTCTGTTTCTGGGTCTCTTTTTCATTTCTTTTTTTCTCTCGTTACACTTTTAATTCTTGCTTTTCCTTTTTCTATTTTTTTTTATATTCTGTATTTTATCGCTTTTTGAAATCCAATAAAGTTACTTTTTTTTTTAAACTACCCATAAAAAACAAAGGGACTAGGGCTTACCTTCCCACCAAAAATGGCAGGAATAAAGAAGCAGTGAGATCCAACAATCTAGTATCTATTTATCTTTTGCTCACAACAGAATACCTTATGCCACCAGGCTTGAAATTTTGGGCTTTGACAACCTAGAACTACGCTGCCTACGGTCTGACCTAAGTGTAGTACACAAAATTGTCTGCTACAATGTCCTACCTTCAATGACTTCTTCAGCTTCAACCTCAATAATACTTGGGCAAACAATAGATATATACTCAAGGTAAACCGTTCCAAACTCGATTGTAGAAAATATAACTTCAGCAACAGAGTGGTCAACGCCTGGAATTCTCTACCTGACTCCGTTGTTACTTCCTCAAACCCCCACAGTTTCAACCTTAAACTGCCTACCATGGATCTCACCCCATTCCTAAGAGGTCCATAAAAGGGGAGCGTGCATAAGCGCACCATCGTGCCTATCCTCCCTGTCCTACTGTCCCCATTTACTTGTACTCATTCCTTGTTCATGTCCATGTTTATACTTATACCTGTTATCTAGTACATGTTCAATAAAATAATTAAATAAATGAAAATAAAAATAAATAAATATGAGATTCGGTTTCACCTTAATCGCTTGGGGAGTGGCCTGATTCCTTTTGTTTTATAGACTGTAAGAAATACATAACATGGTAATATAAAGATGTCGTTTTGCTATGCTGTATTATTGGTTTATTTACTTACCATAATTTCAACTTTAATCCAAATTAGATTACATGTCATATATTTCAAATTATCCAAAAAACCTTATAATGCAAACATGATACTAAGCAAGGGAATATTATGGATCTTTCATATATCCATTTGTAAAAGTGCAATTGTCCCATAGGTCCTTTTTTTTTAAGGAGGCAACAGGATTTTGGGAATCCCCAAAATTTTGGGAATCCCCCAAAACAACCATGACCTGGATGACTGAAAATCTCCATGGACTAAAAGTGCAATTCTTTCCCTAGCATCGGTAACTCAATACAAATATCAAAGATACAAATATATATTTTAATTGGATTGAATTAACAGTGCAGAACAGATTGGTAACATTCCAGATATTGCTGAATTCCAGCATTTTTACTACTTTTATCTAGAGACAAGATGGTCTTTTAGGAATGGTAGGAAAGTCACAGTACCATTAGATAAAGTGAGTAATTGCCTCAGCAGCTACAGGGGTTAACAATGGCAGCAAAGTTTCTTAGTCACTCCTAATTATCTTCTTAGATGTAATCATTGGTTTTCAAACTAATAAATATTCAGGAGACTGTTAAACAAACAGTTGGCTGTGATCTCCTCCATTATTAGCAAATTGCTAGGTCACAGAGGACTGTTAGGAAAAAAATCAGAAAGTATACATGATTTTAAGTTCAGTTGCTGGAATTCCTGTAAACTCATCTCTTTCAACCCGAAAAATCTTTCTAATGAGAACTCTTGAGTATTATGTTTGGAAAAGAATAACTTTTGTCAGCTGCCAAAGAGCCTTCCTTTTTCTAGAGACAAAACTTTTCCTAGCCTGAATTTTTTGCTAAGTTTCTATCTGTTAAGCAAACAGGGAAGGAAGGGAAGGAAGAAGCATCTTCATTTTGGATTGTCAGTAAAATAGCTGAGGTGGTATATTTGCAAATTAAACATGCCAATTTAATAGTGGCCATTTTGTCAGGGCATTGTAATGCTATGTGGAAATGACCTTGGAAGTTAGGAGGAAGAGCTGCAAAGCTGCAAACTAGACAATGGTTAGATGAGCAGCAAGGGAGTCCCCAGAAGGAATAGGGGCATGGAAAATTGCATCATTCATCAATGGTGAGGGAGGCAGAGATGTACTTTCAGACTTGCAAGAGTTTATTAATGTAACTTTACAATAAAGTTAGAACTAGCATTTCTGGGTGTGTTCCTTTTCTAAACTACTTTGCAAGGCTGAAAGCATCAAGCTGGAATGGATGCTCAGAGACACGCCTGACTTGCTTAGAATATTCTGTATTGCCTGTTAGAATCCTTTAGTTAATTTTTATTATGTTAGAAACTTGAAAAGCCCACTCATCTCTAGCTATCCAGAAGGACTGAATTCGCAGGAGAGTTTGGAATTTTGATATAAGATCTCACAAGAGGTTGTGAATCTGTGAGCTTTCAGCAATTAGTTTTCCCAGGGCTCTGTTGGATGCCACATTGCTCAATCTGATGTGTGTAAATATTTGAGGTGTACAAGTGTGTAGAGGCACGTGTTTGATGTGCCTAGATCAGTATCATGATTTCCCCCCCTTCACTAAACCAGACTGAGATTGTAACCCAACCTGATTTTACAACCTTTTTTGTGCTAGCCATTAAGCAAATCACCATGGTCGTTAAGTGAATCTGTGATCATTGTGAAACCATTGCCTGCTGTAGGAAATTTTTTAATGATGACAAGAAGTAAATGCTGGTTTTCAGGAAAAAACATTATCAGTCATGTTCACATGCTATGGATGCCACAAATGGCCGAGTGCCCAGACCTGTGGGATTGATTTACCCATTAGAACTGAGGAACTGGTTCGTAAGTACTCTTTGGGGGGGAGGGCTTCTGTCATAACCCCAAACAGTCTCTAAGTGATTGGTCATAAGTCAAGGACTGCTTTTTAGTCAGCTAGTGACAAATCCATCCGTTGTCACCATCTATTAGTTTGGAAATGCACTTCCCTTAGAAATGGGGAATTTGGGTTTTTAAAGAAGGGTTGAGAATATACAGCATTTCTCTCAGTCAGTGTAACTGCATTATTGAATTATTGGCACCTTCTGTAGACTACCCTGAAATTTGAAGTACAGGTGGCCCTCAATTTACAACAGTTCCTTTAGTGACTGTTCAAAGTTACAACGGCATTAAAAAAAGTGATTTATGATTGTTTTTCACATGACTGTTGTATCATCCCCATGGTCACATGATCAAAATTGGCAATTGTCTCATATTTATGACGATTGCAGTGTCCCGGGAGTCATATGATCATCTTTTGTGACCTTCTGACAAGCAAAGTCAATGGGGAAGCCAGATTCACTTAACAACCGGGCTACTAACTTAATAACTGCAGTGATTCACTTAACAACTGTGGCAAGAAAGGCTGTAAGATGAGGAAATATTCATTTAACAAATGTTTCACTTAGCAACTGAAATTTTGGGCGCAATTGTGGTCATAAGTCGAGGACTACCTACAGTCTACAAATTCTTAAGTCATTTACAAATGAACAAATATTTCAGGAGGTTTTGCATCCTGAATGCTATGACATATTTTTTTTTCTTAGCAGTTTTCTTAGCAAGATTTTTTTTCAGAAGTCGTTTGCCATTGCCTCTTTCCTAGGGTTGAAAGAAAGTAACTGGCCCAAAGTGGGACTAGAACTCAAATTCTCCAGGTTTCTAGTCTAGCGCTTTAACCACCATGGACTCTCATGATAGATGATAGCTTAGATAGATAGATGATAAATAACAGAGATAGATAGATAGAAAGATAAATAAATAGATACCGTAGCTATAATGTTAAATAATAAAGTATAAAGAAATCTGCAGACTTGACAATAACTGAGTCAATCTATAGAAATTGAATAAATAAATAAACATGGAATCATGCATAATCAGTACCTTTTAGATTTCATTTTAAATGGCCTTTAAAAACTGAATTTTGTTTTCATTTTGCTATTTTTGTTGACTTCTTTTAAAGCGCTATATATGCTTTTATTGTTGATTGAATATTACTTTTATTGCCCCCTTGTAAATTGCTCTGTGCTTCATTGGAAAGAATAATAATGATGATACAAAGTGTATAGATGAACAATTCATATAGAAATCAAAACATTCTGAAGAGCCAACTAAATTATCTTGCAACATAATTACATATCATATACATTTCTTTTTACTATTTGTCATTTTCTCTTCCCTTCCCTTTTTCTTTGATGGACACAAAGCTAAAGAAACATGGTTTCAGTACTTGAACTTTGAATTGGAACAAAATCATATTTCTAAACTCAGGGTTAGCCTCCCCTAGGAGCATCTCTCACACTATCTGGGAAGGAAAAGAGATAAAAGGGGTGATTTTACAAACTCATTTTTGTAATCATTATAGAATATATGCAGACAAATAATGCTTGATTCATTCAATCGGTCTTTTCCTGCCAAAGATTCAGCATAGTTCTCATGCTGTCTGTTGCATTTGGAAAGAGATCTCTCTCGCGCACACATTTCTCTCTTCCGTCATCATCACTGTGGGATGTGCTAAAACTATTCCCATCTTACTGATATCCTGCACATTTCTCTATATAAAAATGACTGTGTGTGTGTGTGTGTGTGTGCATGTGTGTTCCAGCATAACTCTGGAAAACCTCGAGCAATTTCAACCAAACTTACTACACAGATTACTTACTCTCTGGAAAAAAATACTGTGGGGGTAAGACACTCCTAACATCCCTTGATGTGTGTGTGTGTGTGTGTGTGTGTGTGTGTTTCAGCATAACTCTGGAACACCTGGGCTGCTGAAATGAAAAGGAATGAATTATATCTATAGTGTCAAATCACAGTCCTTTTGACAGAGAGTGTGTATTTTGGATTCAAGTTCTTTTAAGATACAGCCTGTTGTGCCTTAAAATGGCTTCTACTGTACAGCACAGTGGAGTTGTCATTGTAATGGCTTCACAGTACTCCACAAGGGGGCTTCCTCTGGTAAGGGGGATTGGTTGTCTAATACAGCATTGGGATAAATAAATACCCGGGAAATGCCAGATTATCAGCTAGTATAGATGTTAAAGCCAACTGCCCTAATAGATGGAATAGAGCTAAATTCTTCAACAGGAACGTTAATGTGTGTCATTCTTCTCATGTGTAACTTAAAACTTCATCTAGATATTACAATATGCCTATTATGTAATAGGGTTCACCCATCAGACAAGGCTTTAAGTGTGGTGTGAAATTAGCCATTTATACAATAAGTTTGCTATATGATAGAAATAAAGCATGCACAAAAATAAATGAAATGCTTGCAATACTTTCAACACTGAACAAGGGAGTAAGACAAACATGTGTGGTGTTCCCTTGGTTGTTTAATTTGTTTATGGATAAAAGCATATGGAATGCTTATAGTATTGTTAGAGAAATGTAGTTTAGGGACATTGATGTAGGAAGTCTTTTACACAGATCATAGAATCCTAGGGTTGAAAGAGACATTGGAGGTCTAGTTTAATTCCCTGCTGTGGATAGGAATCCTCAGATTAACCCAGACATATGAGACTATGTTTCTGGCTGAGAATGAAATGAATCTTTTTCATATTTTATCTGTGGAAGTACATAGGCTCATCTTAACCACATGTGTTCTATAATATGAAGTCGGATACTCTAAGAAGATTGAAGATCCTAGAAGCTATTACAAGGACCTGGGATAGGGAGATGTGTTTGTTTGATAATGTTAAAGGTATTGTCGCAGGATGTAAGCTGTCCCAAGTAAAGCTGCCTTTTACAATTGACTGATGGTGATTTTGTCAATGCTGATCGCATTTGAATGGTGCTTGAGATGTTCTGGAATTGCACCCAGGGTGCCTATTACAATAATTCATTTTATTATTTACAGATGGCTAGATCTGTAAGGACTATCAGCAGTTCACAGATAGGTTACATATGAAGCAATACAAACAAAATGTATAAAGTTAAAATAGTCCACAAACTAATGAAAAATACAGAATAAAGTTAATTTAACCAAACCAAAGTACAGTGGAACCTTGGTTCACGGCCATAATTCATTCCACAACCTTGGTTGTAAACCGATTTGGTCATGAACCGAATCTAATTTTCCCATTGGATTGTATGTAAATACAATCAATCTGTACCAGACCCCTAGGAACTAAATATAATGTTTTTTAAAAAGAGCTTTGCTGTGCAGGAGGGGCGCAGGTCACTATGCTTTCAAGGGTGTTGGCTGCATGTGCTTGGGGAGAGGATACGGAGCCCACTTTCTCCCCATGGTCTTGCAGGAGCTTCCAGCTACCGGCTGCTTTTGTCTTGGGAACAGCCCAAGAGGAAGCTGCAGGACCCTTCAGTGCTTAGCTAGTGCCTCGAGCAGGCCTTGCTGCGATGTCAGCCTAGGGAGCAGAGTGGCACCCACCAGTCACGGAGTGTGGGACACCCAGATCTAGGTCTTGCATGCCGACCACGATGCATTCCATCTACGGGGGAGGCATCCACAGTGGTTCAACGGCTGGCCTGGGGCCAACAGTGGGTCCCCTGCCCCCCCTCCCATCCCACCTTGGTGAGGCACGGCAGCAGGCGTGAAGACGGGCAGGCAGATGAGCGATGGCTGCAGGCGGCGATGCAGGTGCTTAAACACTTCTGCAAGAAGCGAGTCTCTGTGCTGCCATCTGCCTGTCTACTGGGCGGCCACTTCCAGGAGTCCCAGGGCCTCTACACATGCACAAAGCGCTAGTTCAAGCAAATAAACATGCACGCTCTGTGGCGGCTGCCAGCTCGTAGGGACTCCAGGCAAGAGGTTGAAGCAGGGAGGCTGTGTTTATTTTGTCAAACACGTATTAGATAGTACATATGAGTATAAACATGATTTGAATACATGAAATGAATAAAAATAAAAGAGAACATTAGGACAGGGATGGTAAACACCTCTTACTTCTAACTGCTTCTGGAAAGCAGTTAGGATAGGAGCCAATCAGATGTCTATTGTAAGTTATAAGTTCTCTAACTTGTCTAGGTTACTTAAGTGCTAGATTTGCACTTGCATAAAAACATGGAAATGGGGATAAGAAAAATATGGGAAAAAGGAATCTTATAAATTAATAAGAAGCCCTTTTGGTTCCTCCTTCTCCTACTTGAAATGGGCAGAAAGCAAAGAAATATTTTTTTAAGCTTGGAGATTGCATGCACACTGCCAGATATTGACCATTCCTATGTATTTTTGGCAAATATAGAGTGAATTCTGAATAATTATAATAATCCAAAGTAGTGGATTCAAATTCCCCTTTGTCCTTCATCCCATATGGTACTGAAATAGCTTTTCCCAAGCGGCTGCCCTTTGAACTCAAATTACCATCCGTATCAATATGCATGACCAACAGTTATGTTGGAAGGAATCTGGAAGGAATCAGATTTGGGGAAACTCTCTTACAGTCTATAGCCTGTCCTCCCGTAGCTAGCAAGTTTGCTCTTATATTGTAATATGCCGTGCTCTCCCAATTTCTCTCAAATTGGCAAAATTTATCAGTATCCTTTCCTCCCCTCCCTCCCCTCCATTCCAATGAAAGTATGGTGGGGTAGATGCAAAACTCACAGCATGAACACTTTAATTCTTATGGTTTGCCAAGTTTAAAGTACAAAGGAAGAATAAAAAAAGACCGAGAATTTGGCTTGCAAGTTTAAAATCAAGGGCCAAGCCCACCCTCTCAGTTCAAAGCTGGAATACTACTTTGGATTTGTTAACCTGTGTATGCCACACAATGCAGGTTTTTTCTCTCCCTTTTCTACCCCTGGGGTCCAACTTATACCTGTTTTATCCATTACTGGAGAAAAACAGGAAATGCCGAAAAGAATCATCAAACTACTTACTACAACATTGATTTTAGTGTCAGTGTAATAGCCCAAGGAACTGTAATTCAGTGTCCATAACCAAAGTAAGTAGAAAGCTATGCAATGTCTGTATATATGGAAAATCCCCCCCAACGCTTTATTTTGGAGTCATTTTTAAGTCTCGGCATGCAAAGATTAATTCCTTCCAAATGTTTGATTTTTAAAGTAACCCGAGCAATTGTATCTTAGAAAGTGCAGTATGGAATGAATGTGCCTCCCTTACTCATGAAACACCCGCATGAAATCTGCTGGTCTGAAATATCATGGTTGCTAATTTAAAGAGCTTTTTTTTTTTAAAAAAAAAAAGAGGCAGTCTGTCAAAGTTAGCTAGTCCCAATAGATCTGGCTGATCTCCAGCCTTAGAGTCAATTACTAATAGAGACTGTTCATTCTAATACTGGGTTTTTATATATGGATTTCTAATCCAGCCAATTCTGGACTTTTGTTCAAACAATAAAAATCCAATGAATTTATCCAATTTAATGTGAGAGAAAATTAAAGTAGCACTTTATAAGGTGGATGAGATATATTTTACCACATGGCGAACTAAAGTAAGTGCAAATTCCCAATATTTTGTGTGTGTGAGTAGGATAGATAATCCATCATTCCTTGTGGCTTCTTCAGAGTCTGCAGTTGATCATCATAGAAAACAGGATACAAATAGTCCTTGGCTTATGAGTTCGTAACTCTTGATCTAGCTGAATACACTAAGGCTGAAATACCCAGAATCATGGACCTCACCAACATCTGACTCACTACCTACTTTCACTGTGATGACAAATATACCAACAAGTCAATGGATTACCATCACCCATGGAATCACCACTATCAGAAATCATAGCCAAGACTATAATGCAGCATCTAGAAATTATAGCACTCTCACATATACAAGAAAAAGTATGGATCCAGTAGATAGATGAGTCTATCATAATAAAAATGAACTAGACGAGACACATGAAACTATCAACAGCTCCTTCAAAGTAATAAAATTATAAGGAAAGATGAAAACAACACCCAGCCCTTCCTGGATATCTTCATTAATGGCAAATTAGGAATATAAATAAATTGAAAAACAATACACACTAACCAAGTTCTGCATTACCAAAGTAACAAAGTACCAATTTTCTAAAGGAGCTATGTAAGAACATAGAATAGAAATGTATTGCAACAATCCAGAATGCCAGGAAACAAAAAGATCAAATACATCCTCTCCAACAACCAACATTCAGATAAGCAGGGATTAATACCAGACAATCAAGCAAAAACAATACCTACTCAAGGACCTACCAAGAGAAAATCTTACCCCCACCAACACTGGCAGGGAAAGCTAATGTATATAAACAGGGAGCAAACTCACACTCACTTGCACTGATGATGTAACCTCCTGGGTAATGAAATGTCTGCAAGCAAACATCAAAGTTAAGGAATACTAAGAACTCCACAGTTCAACCTTGAGCTACTGTACATATATGTTTTTTATTGGAATAAATATAATCGCTCTAGAGCTATTATGGATTCCAAAGAGTTTTGAAATGATTTTTATTTCAGCTGCCAAGTAGATACAGACAACGTAAGGGCAGGTATTTCCTGATGCGGCCAGAAGCTAACTATTTGTCTTTCAAAAGTATCGTTTAGTGATAAAGGACTGTACATATACAGTACTTGAAAACCAGATTTGCAGATGCTCTGTGAATCTGCATTCAGCTCCACAACACATCTTCAGCACATGTTTCTGTGGGTTTGTAAACATGCATTTCATTCAAACAATACGCTGAGTACTTATTTCAATGGTATTTGAATTATTTTTTTCTTCCCCTGAAGACTGGTCCTAAAAGACCCTCTCTCCACCCACCCCATGCAATTACTGCCCATTGTGTGACTTGACATAGTACAGAAACATATGAAGGCTGCAAATATCGTGTATAGTGGTGGTGTGGTGGTGGTAGATAGACCTCCTCCTCCTCCTCTTCCCCCCCCTCCTCCTCCTCCTCCTCCTCCTTCTTCTTCTTCTGCCTCTGCCTCTGCCTTTTCTTCTTCTCCGCCATTGTCCTTCAATTTCAAGATAAGGCCTCTTCTGTATGTTTTCAACCAATACGGCCCTGAGCCTTCTTTTGCCAATTGGGCTCACAATACTTGCTGATGTTGTTGATCCATCATGTTTTAGGTCTCTTATAGATAGAATTAAAGTGCTGCAAGTTTATATTAACTAAGCTTACAATGTCTTTCTTACCACTACGAGATATTATTATTCACATCAGTTGCTGCTATTTTATTGCTATGTTCTGGGAAATACCGGTATTTAGACATAGGTATGAGAATGGCATCAGGCTGTCTCTGTTTGTAAACTTAATGGGCAATGCCTTTATTTTATATACTGTATCATCTATCAGTCAAATTACTTATATCATTTTTGTGATTCTTAAGTTTTTTTTCTTGCTGCTAGTTATTTTAAGTTGTTATTTGGAACAATTTTGGGGTTGACTTAATGGAAGCTGAATCAAATGACGAGGGCAAAAGGTTATGAATACATCTGGTCTTTCCATTTAACATTTCGGCTGATCCATTTTACACTGTGCAGACAATCATTCTGAGGGAAAGGAGAGAACAATAACGGAGTGAAATGGAAAAAAAAAACCCTAAATGTATATATTTTCCCCTGCTGCAATAATGACAAATTCTTTTTCTTTTCTTTTCTTTTCTTTTTTTTACATCTGTGACATCTTGAGAGACCACAGACATAAAAACATCACAGATTTTGTTTAAGGGCTGAAGCCAAAAAAGGAGGTGAAGAAAGAAGGCTGGGCTTGTTTGGGGCTAACACGGTTTTGAGGCTTCACCCAAACGGGCATGGCTTTCATTACAGCTAAATGAATTAGGCTGCTTCCTTGACAGAGAAGATATTAACAAGCCACCAAAGGCCTGCTGTGGGATTCTGACACTTTTAGTGGCTTCTGACATACGGTTTGTGAACAGCAGCACTTTTTTTTTCTTAGCACACCACAGAAAACAAATTATCATTTCTACATGAAATGTGAATGCTTCTCCCACACACACACACACACACCTTCACTTATTTCCCCCACAAGATAAACTCCTATAGGGAAAGACTATTTGCTGGAGTAAAATATTCTTTGAGTCTTTCAAATATTAGTATCACCTCACATAATACACAAATATTAGTACACATCATATATGGTGTAATTTTACCAGGGTAGAGGAAAACCTGGTGTGACATAAGTTTGTCAATGTTCCTCATGTCATAGAATGTCCCTCATGTCGTTTGATTTAATATCTTTTAGAGACGGCAGTTCAGTTACCCTCTACTTCTGCTTGAGTCTTTGCTAGTTTTATACCAGACCATATTTACAAATGTGACGTGGAAACAATATAGTGAATTAAATTCACTATAAGGCTAGTACCTAAAGATCTTTTGTTCTGAGGGAGGGAAATGTTTGTCAGGTTTGAAACTCTTCCTGACCAGGCTTGTGATTCAGTGAAATGTTAGAGTCAGGTCCTACCCTTAGAAAGAGTGAGCTATCTGCCTCAACCTACACAGGCTGACTGGAAATTATTTCTCCATCTTTTTCCTTTACTTAAAAAAACTGTTCTAAGCACCCCAGCCAGAACAAGTCATCCAACACAACTAAGGGCTGATATCCAGTTTGCTTAAGATGTTGGTTGAGGAGACCAACTCACTCGCAGGCATGGAAGTTCATTGAATGACTAGCCACTTTCTTTCAGCCTAACCAATTCAAATGGTTGTTCTTTTGTGGGGAAAATAGGAGAAGGAACAATCTATACACTGCAATGATTTCCTGAAAGGTGAGATATAAATTAATAAGAAATAAGAATGCATTTGAAGGTTATAAACGCTGCTAAAGGATAAGCAATAAATGGGGGCAGCAGAAAAACCTTCTGGATGCATGAATGTTGCCTTGTTATTATTTTAGAGCTACCTGTTTAGATTGAAGTATCAGCAGAAATTCCGCATTCCAGGGTTTTGCATACTCATGCAAATTGCCCTTGTGGGAAAGGAATGGCTGCGGAGGGGAAGAAAATCCCATTTGTTTTAGATTGTGTAAACTGGATGTCAGAAGTAAAACAAAATGGCATCATAGAGAGGCACTAGGCCAATTATAGCATTAGATGTAACTTAGCAGGATATAACAAATCGTCTTCTCAAGCTCCATAACTCTCCCCAATAATCCTCCCAGAAAAGGAGAAAAGAGTTTATTCATGCATCCAGTCACATTTAGTTCATTAGCCTGATCAGCCCTCCACATCCCTTAATAGTCTACAGATTGTAGTTAATAGCAAGTGCGGTAAACAGCCAAGACCCTTAAGCACATCTAATGAATTCTGTTGCGCAACTGGAGCTGTACAAAATAATATTTGTTGGGGGTGGGGGGGGAAGCACTTCCCTTAAAGCTGAAATGATACTGCATCCCTTTGTGAATTATATATGCTATCATTGCCGTGTCTCACTCTTCATGTTAAAATAAACAATGGAGAGTAATCAATCCAGACATGAAAAATGGGGGAGAGGGAAGTCCACCCCTGCTTGATGACACCTCCATGTGACCTCAAATCATGTGAGTGTGCTTGCTATACAGAACAGACACAAAACAATCTATGGTTTTCCATATACTATTGATGTTCAATACACATCAGCCCAGGCAGCAAGGGATGATGGTGGTTGGAATCACATAACCTCAGCAGTGCCTTTGCTTAAGTAGACTATCTCTCTGTCTCTCTGTCTCTCTCTCTCTCTATCATCTATCTATCTATCATCTTATTTATCATCTTATCTATCAGCAGTCATCTATTTATATATTCATCTAATTTATTGGTTACCCATATTATCTCAAGGTAACTCAAGCTATAGGCTAAGGAAGAGATCTATCTTGAGCAGACACACACACACACACACACACACACACACACACACACACACAAACAGAGAAAAGTGATCCTGACAGACAAGCCTTAGTTTTGACATATTCCAGAGTCTACCACATTTCCTTTTCTTATATCTACTATTCTGTTGGATAGTGTAGTATGTGGACTAAGTCATTGTATATATCTACTTTTTCCAACTGCTCACCTAAAATATATATTTTGGAAGAGATGTATGAATATTTGTTTTATTATTTCCATTATATAATTTCTATCCTACATTGTCTTTATTAAAATTAGTTGCAAAGTATTTTTCTTGTTTTTGAGCCATGGTAAGGATGTCACCATTTTTCCCCGTTTTATAAACAGAAAAATACCAGTGATGTTTTAATTCATGGCAGCATTGGATGAAATTTGTAGACAAAATTGAACCTTCTCAGGGAATCAAGCCTGCCAAATTTCTATGAATAGGATCATGGATATTTTTTTGTGCATGAACTGTTTCCTTCTGCGGAGTTCTAATGGAGGATATGTTTATTCTCTTATAATTGTTCTTTTTGTACATTCCTTGTAAATAAGGCATGTGCTATGGAGCTGCCTCTACTGAAGAAATCTGCAAGTCTCAAAACAAGATAGCAGCAATTAACATATACTTTTTTTCAAATCTGTGACCTTCTCCATTTCCTTTCCTTTTCTCGCAAGTTGTATGAAAATGGCAGATAACAATATAAGTAACAACAATTCATTTAAACTATGTGCGGCCTGACCCTCATAGACTCTAGGCAACTCACAACACTCAAACCAACATATTACAATAAAATCCATAAAAGGTGCCATAAAATTGTCCCTGGCCAAAAAACTCACAAAATTCAGAATGGCAGAGGTATTGAAGAAGAAAAACCATATTGCCTGCAGGACTTCAGATAAAGTTTATTTGGTGCTTCACTGGAGGTTTTTAAGAAAAGACTGGACAGCCACCTTTCTGAAATGGTATAGGTGTCCTGCTTGAGCAGAGGATTGGACTAGAAGACCTCCAAGATCCCTTCCAGTTCTATTCTGATTCATTCACTCCAAAGACTCCTTAAGAATATTTGTAAGGGTATGCATAGATAATTAAAATTGATAGGATTACAAGAGTATTATATAGTTAAAATTGATAGGATTACAAGAGTATGTGGAGATTTGGTGTTCTTACAAAATTTCAAACACAGTACCACAACCACAACAGTACAACTTTTAATACCATCAAATTGCACCTGCCTATCCCAGGTCTTTAGGAAGGACTCAATAAGTGGTTAAAATGCCAAATCCAGTCTAAATATCTGGTTGTGTGATGAAATGTAATAGCAGTATTTTGATTTCCTCATTATCATGTACTGTAGAATTGAACATCAAGATGTTCATATCTGGGGGGGGGAAACGCTAACCTGTTCTTTAATTTTTTTCTTCTTCTGCAAGCTAGACTAGAAACTTGAAAAAGCATCTCAGAAAAAGCAATGTGAAAGATTTAAAAAACTAGATGGATCTGTCTGTGAATCTAACAAGAGTTGAGCTTAACCAAGTCTTAGATAGGGTAGATGGTAAATATAACTTATATAACAGGAAGTTTTGCAGGCATAGATGCAATTTTTATAAACTCTTTTTATACTATTTTTAAACAGTCTCTTTTTAAACTGCTCCTTGTGAAGAAAACTACTGAATTCAGAAACAATCAAGAATAATCAAACAATATTATAATTCATCAACTATGGCTGGAGAGCTCAAATTACTCACCATGACAAAGAACAGTTGTCAATCTTAAAGCTATGCTTCCCTTCTTCTCTCTCCTTTTCCCACTATATTTTTCTTACATTACTATGAAAGAGTATAATTTTGAAAATCTACATCCGTAACTAAATTTCAGCATGCCTCAAATTTAGCACTGGACTTCTCATGATAAGCGCTGGACATCCATCATAAAGACCTGAATTGGGTTTATTCAGAACTGATGCCACTCCACAATATTTTCTAGTACAAAACCTTGTTCAGATATTCTTATAACTTTTAAAGAAAATATTGATCTAAAAACACTCATACTTAGGAAGATAGTGAATACCGCTAACCGATTGAATATTACAAATTGCAGGAATGCAAGAGAATGAAAGCTGAATATGATGACTTTGTATGGCATATCACTAAGTATAAAACTGGTAGAGTTGGATGTATGTTGTGTTTCCTTTTAAAGTACGCTTAAATGTGATTTTTCTCTCATTTGGGGGAAAAAATCTGAATTCTACTAAATCTTTATCCAAACCTAACTGAATAACAAATCTCAAATCTCTAAAATAAAAGTATGGTAGAAGTAGTTATAATATACCTTCAAACTCCTGAGATCTTTCCTTCTGGACAACAAATAAACATAGATCTTCCTTTATTATACTGTTTGTAAAATGTTATACCTTTCTTGTAAGATATGCCTTATCTTACAAGAGCTGCCTGCTCTTCATATATTATGTAAGTCAAATTGGCACATGCTGCATTAATGAAGAGGCTATTTCCATTTGTCTTCTACTTCTTCTTTTGCAAAAACTATGTCACTACAGTTCCCTTTATGAACCTTACACCATTGCAAAACACTTCCTGCTCCATAAACTGAATCAGCTTTGGGCTCTGTCCACAAATATGAATGTGGCAGAAGTGAGAAGCAAAGCCAGCATGGTAAATTTCGTACAAAATCTGGATGCTACTCTCTGTGCTGTTCGGTGTGTGGTCTGAGGCATAAAGCCATAGATTTTTTTTTTCTGGTTGAAATGGATTTTGCATATTCCCGTTTAGTCTGCAGACTAAACCAGGGTCATGGAGAAGTGAGTGAATAGGAAAGGAAGGAACAGGGCAGTATAACTTTAATACCAGGGTCCATCAATCCCTTCCCCATTTTTGAATCAATAGGTCTTTATCAACATGCAGATATTCCTGGAATAACCCAGCATCTTGAGAGTTGGAGAGAGCCTGAGTTGATAAATATATAACAGGGAATATATCAAAATGTAACTTTGTTTTTTCTCTCCATGAAATAACATGGATTTATGTAATGCATAGTAAAAGATGCAGAGATAAAGAAAGCCAAAAATTATGCTTAATCCATCAACGTGCAATGTGGTCTGCTGGGAATGTCATAAATATCCTCTATCTTTTTTTTCTTTTTCTAGAAAACAATCTCTACTAATGCCTGTATTGTAAGAGTTGTTCAGTATCAAATCTGAACTTTTTGGAAAGAACAGAATAAATCAGAGACAATCTGAGAAATTTGTTTATCTCCCTTCAGAATGGATAAAAGTTTGGTCAACGTTTGTTATTATTCCTTCATATTTCAATAGATGGCAGCATTTCAAAGAAAGGGATGCTTCCTTTACAGTTTAAAGCTCTAAAGCAGTTTATCATCCTTGGCAACATTAAGGTATGTAGACTTCAAATCCCAGAATCCCCTAGCCAGCAAGACTGTCTGGGGAATTCTGGGAGTAGAATTCCACAATCTTAAAATTGCCAATGATAGGAAACATTACTCTAAAGCCATGAGAAAACTGATTACTTTTCAGCTCAAGCCATTACTTGATGCAGTAATATTTTAGAACTGGTTAATGGAAGATCATGTGGATTTATAATTATAGATAATCTCAAGGATCTCCAATAATATAATGGAGACGACTGCAAAGTAAGGATTTTTTGGTTTGGTCCATGCAAAACGGTCTTTTGCTCCTTTTTTTGGATTAATTTACCTCAAAATACTTTTCTCACTTTAGCGAGCAGTCTGTGGAACAACCAAAAGTCACTAGTAAGCAAACATAGTAGCATTCCTGGTTGCTTATTTAGCCTTTCCTTTATTATTTTTGCTTTATTTTGAACACTTTCTATGGTCACAGAATGAACAATTCTGGTGTATCTCTGTTTGGCACATAATTGATCTTCCAAAAAGTTTTATGACGTTTAGTTCTTAAACTAATGAGGTTCTTTGGTTTGAAAGGCTATTCCAAGCAAATGATTTCATTTTTATTTGATTTCTAACTTAGATTTATTAATGAACCTTATTTAACCTTACTACAGGGCCTCTGTGCTGAGTGAAATTTCCCTACTATATTTTATTGTATTCCTTAAGGTAATTATCCAATCAAGATTACATCTCCACCCTTCGCTCTCAGAGGTCTCTCGTTTTTCCATTCCTCTCTGCTGAACAATATTTAGTGCGTTCCTGGGATATTTTGCAGCAAAAACAAATTGCAGGACTAAGGGAAAAATCAAAACCAGATCTATTGTTTCTCTTATTAATAAAGTGGGTCAGTGTGATGGAGTGTTTTATATTTCAGACTGGAATTGATGAAATGTAGTCCAAATGTTCACTTAGACAAGATACTTTCTTCAATCACTATATTTAAGTTTATTTTAACTCACAGGTTTACTGTATTGCAACAGCAAAATTGGCACATAGATCCTTAGTGCTTGTAGCTCCTTGTAGCTATATTATACATTAAGAATGCTGAGTGATAAAATGCTGCAAAGGAAGAAGGAGAAAAATAAGCAAAGAAAGAAAACATTGAAAACAAAAGCTACGGTATTAGAAATGTATTTGTGAGGCTGGTGGTAATAAAATGAGTTAGGAAGTCACTGTTGTTCTGCCTATATGGTACAGTTGGAATTTGGGCAAGATCTGATTCAGGTTAGGTTCAAATCTCAACTTTGCCATTAAATTTATTTTCTCAGTTGAAGAGGGAATTATTAGGATCCTTGCTGGAGGAAAAATGCATTCTAAATAAGCAAGCAAACCAACAAGCAAATAATAACTGATATTTATCTGAGCACCAAGAAAAAGGAGAGAAGCAGGTTTTAAGCAATAAAATAAAATAAAAATTTGGAAAAGGTGCAAGAAAGCTTGTGGTAGCATGGGGAAATTTATTATGATGAACATAGACAACTGTGTTGCAACACTCCATCCTAAATTTCAATAATATTTATAGGCTACTAAATACGAAATGGCCCTGCCATTTATAACAGGTAGCCAGGAACATATATTTATTACCTTATTACCAAAACTCTGATTGCAATTTTGTCATAGTATACTATTCTGGAAGAGAAACTTCCAATTCAGAAAATATCGAAGAAGCATAAATGTAGATAATCAGAGCTTCTAAGATTGACTCATTGGTCAGTGATTTCGTGATGTGACTCTCCAGCCTGGAACTCAAAATATATTTTCTGTAAATAAATATTTAGAATTGAGGCAGCAGTTTACAATCATTAAAATGATGCTTTCAAAAAAGTAAACAATGGCAGAGTTGAACTGCACTATTTCAAGCATGGATCAAGAAAGGCAACACACACGTCTATCATATACTCTGTCATAAACTTAGACGTTTATGATTTTGTACTTATATTAAGCTTTAAGCAAACCAGTATTCTCTCAGTCTTTCCCTCCCATATCAGCAGTAAGGGAATAAGGTGGATACTTAAATAATATAATTTAGACTGTATATAAATATGCTGATATCCCCGAATATATTTCACTAAAGATAACAATCCCCGCAAATCAAACTTGATTTCCAACTATTTCATAGATATTTGAACAATACAGAAGTGGTTGGTCATTACCTTCTTCTGATCTTTTTTAAAACTTCTCAATCTAATGCATAGAATTAAGATTTCCTGGTGATCTATCATCCAAACATTAGGCATTCTAAACCCTGACAGGGTTGGCTTAGGGTTGCAACCAATCTAGGTTCAATAGAGAAACTTACACTCATCCACTCCAGATTTATCTTCTTGGATTCTTCCTTACAAAAATTGTAGAAGCAGAATAGAAAAACTGTTGACGCTTTGGAACTTTATTGTTGAAGAAAACTCCTAAGAATACTCTAGGGATAATTGAGAAACCAAAACTGAACATGGAATTACCCAAGCCAGTGTACTCACTTGAGGCGACAAATGACCAAACTCAAATGACCATATATTGTACATATTATACGAAAACCCAGCTCTCTGGAGTAATGCTGGTTGGTGGAAGAAAAGAGACAAGGACAACCAGCAACAAGAAGAATAGATTCAGTTATTCTGGTGACAGGTGCACTATGGAGAGACTTGGAAGAACACACTGGGAACAGAGTTTTGTTGGGAAAAATCTATCAATGTGGCCATTAAGAGACAACATCAAACTTGACGGCACATAAATCAATCAGTTCCAAATTGAGCAAAAGATAGGACTATGTGGCTTTCAAAATCATTTCAGTCTATAATCCTATACTTATAGCAATAGCACTTAGCAACAGCACTTAGACTTATATACTGCTTCATAATGCTTTTACAGCCCTCTCTAAGCGGTTTCACAGAGTCTATCATATTGCCCCCAATAATCTGGGTCCTCATTTTACCCACCTCAGAAGGATGGAAGGCTGAGTC
>JANHFT010003470.1:214603-224981 GCA_032467955.1 Pseudoxenodon macrops
AAAACAAATATTACAAATCTGGCCCTATTTAAAAATCCCTTTTAAAATAGTTAAAAATCAAATTTCTGTCAAGCCAGAAATTTAGCTCTCATCAGTTAGCAATACCCTTCTGGGATTTGAACCTGGACTGTTTATCCCATAAAGGTATGGCTAGCTGATGAGAGCTAATTAGCTTGAAATAGATCTATACTAGTCTCCCTTTCTTTCTTTGTCGGTAAATATAAATTTAACACAAAAATTGTCACAAAAGCGACTGCCTGCGAAGGTTCATGGATTGGGGCTGAAAGGCGAAAGTGGAAGTAGCATGCTCTGTCCCATATTTGGGTAGATCCGGTTGCCCTGATACACCGGTCTCACCAGAAAAAATACTTAAGGTTACCTTTGTTTCTGGCTCAAAAAACATTTCAGTACAGCTATACAGAATGGGAATTCAGTTTTCCTCTCCCTTCCATTATTTTATTTATTATCCATATTAAACATTCAAAGCAAAAGCATGGTTAATATCTTCATTAATTTTATTGATTGATTTGATTATTATAAA
This sequence comes from Pseudoxenodon macrops, assembly GCA_032467955.1. Lineage (NCBI taxonomy): Eukaryota > Metazoa > Chordata > Lepidosauria > Squamata > Pseudoxenodontidae > Pseudoxenodon > Pseudoxenodon macrops. The sequence goes on from JANHFT010003470.1 coordinate 215,145, forward strand.
CACACATCTCAACAAGGAACATTGTGATAGTCTCTGGGATAGTAACATATGTCTGCATCACTAGCATTTTGTGTTTCCAGAGAGAAGGTTGGCAGAAGTTGGGATTTTTCTAAAGGCAGCCTTGAGAATTTCTGAATGGAGAAATAATGGCATTGCTTCTCAGTCCAGCAGAAGCCTTAGGGCCCATAAAGTGGATATATAGTGGTTCACAGATAATTTTCAGTTTAGGAAAGAGAACAAAAAGGCGGTTGTGATCACACAGGAAAAACGTTGTTGTTTTGTATATATATGTACAAAATAAAAAGTGGGACGCGGTGGCTCAGTGGCTAAGATGCTGATCTTGTCAATCAGAAAGGTTGGCAGTTTGGTGGTTCGAATCCCTAGTGCTGCGTAATGGAGTGAGCTCCCGTTATTTGTCCCAGTTTCTGCCAACCTAGCAGTTCGAAAGCATGTAAAAATGCAAGTAGAAAAATAGGGACCACTTCGGTGGGAGGTAACAGCATTCTGTGCGCCTTCAGCGTTTAGTTATGCCGGCCACATAACCATGGAAACATCTTCGGACAGCGCTGGCTCTTCAGCTTTGAAGTGGAGATGAGCACCACCCCCTACAGTCGGGAACAACTAGCACATGTGTGAGGGAAACCTTTACCTTTACATATATGTCACATCAATGTACATACAATGGGAATGGAGCTTCAATTACTATCTTAACTTTTTGGGTTGCCCTGGGAATGCCCAACATATCTTCACTAGTTGTCCTAAATCCAGTTGGCTTGGAATATCTGAAACCCATCACCAACAGACTGAAGGATTCCTTACAGCTTAAGGAATTACCACCATCAAATACTATTAACATATATTTAGCATTATTTTTTAGGTTTTTAGATCAACAATAGGGGGAAGGATAGGATTGTGACATTAGGACAACAGGCAAGTGAGCTAGGGCAATATTTAGTGTTTGAAGGGAAGAGATAGTTTGGAACAATTGTGTTTGTTTTAGGTAAACTAAGCGGATCTGGAGATCATATTTGTTTCTTGTTGGAAAGAAGTATAAAGTTAGGCTACTGATTTCTAGTAATATAAAACTGAGATAATCTAATTTAAAAAAAAAGATCTATTTAAAAAAAGATTTGGAAGCATGTGTGGCCTACAGTTCCCATTTATGAAATAATGTCTGCAATGTTTAGTTATTGTTATGGTGATTCAAATACTTTTTTCTAAAGAAAATGCTATGAGATCACCGTTTCTCATTTCCAGCCTAAGGTATAGCTTTTCTATGCCATATAGCTAGTTTATGTAACATTAGTATAATAAAATTATCCATTTAAAATAATGTAACACAAGGTATAAAATGTGATTGTAAAAGCAATACAATTAAAATCAAATTAAACTCTATATTGCATCATTAGATTCAATTGTTAAAATTTTCACTAAAGAAATGCATTTTTGGCATTTCCCTAAAGAACAAGCCAAAATATACCTTTCTTATGGAAGCATAACAATCATCTGTTAATTATGAAGAGTTTCTGGCAGCAGGGCTATTTTTAAAAGTAACTAGAAAAGTTTAGAGAAGGCTTAAATCTATAAATTATTATTTTACCCATAATAACCTTTCCGACCTTTCTGATGTTTTATAGATAATTATCTATGAGATATGCCACCTTTTTGCCAAAATATGCTACTTTTTGCCAAAAAGACATATGATAGTACACACTGTAATCTGAACTTTTATTGTAACAAAATAAAATGAAATTTATTATTAATATTAACCTTTGTTACAACCAGAATTGAAGTAGCTTGTTCAACCAGTATTACCAGATATATACAACAAAGTTCTGTAATCCTGTATTAACGAAAACTATCCTAGTCTTGGACTGAAATAAAATAAATTTGAATTAGTTTTCCATTCTGTTTGTTGTACGAAAGCAGTAAGAAATAAAACGAAGAATTTACATTTGTATCAAGGAAAAAAAGTATTTTTCTACCATAATTGGAACTGAGAAACATCCAGAAGCAATGGCTTTAGTCATTCTTTTCCTGAGCTTAATGTTAACCAGAGTTCCTCAGCTTGATGTCCTTGAAATGCATGGAGCCAATAGTCACAAAAATTCCAGTCTTTGGCTCCCTTGGCTGAGAATTTTCAGAATGATGGTTCCTAACACATATCAACTTGGAAAAACTGGCTTAAATAGAAGGGTAGGTCTTACTACCTTTCTGGTAATGAAGGGGATAAACAGATGTGACAAATTTGAATGTTTGATTGATAGGACACTCTGCCCTCATCAGCACAGACCAACTGTTTTGGATGGTTTTTTCAGCAAATTTTGATGGCCCATTTAGATGTTCTTAACCATTCCAATTCTCCACAGGTTCTTTCAAGAAGATTATGTAATGCATATTTTACTTTTTATGGCTTTCCTCAAGGCTCTAAGATTTCTGCTAATGCAATCCTGAAAAGACATTACTCATATTTATTTTTATGCAATTTCCCAATACTAAGGAAAGTAACACAAAAGGCTCCTCTCTTTTTTTTTGAAGATACTAAATAAATTCATCCAAACCCATTCTGCCACTTTCTGTAGATTTACTTGGCAATCGGTTCACGTATAGGGTGGTTAGCAGTGTCCCAAGATCATGAAATCACCTTTTGCGACCGTCTGACAAGCAAAGTCAATAGGGAAGGCAGGTTCACTTCACAACTGTTTTACCGGTACTAACTTAACAACTGCAGGGATTCCCTTAACAACCATGGCAAGAAAGATTGTAAAACAGCCAAAATTATTTTAATAACTATCAACAGAAATTCTGGGCTCAATGTGATCATAATACATTGTAGCTGTAGATAGTAGTGTCCTCAGTCTGGCAAGAGTTTGCTACAGGTGTGAAATAATAAAGAATTGTTTCAAATAATTTATTGTGAAACAATGCAGAATTCAGCTTCAAAGAATTGTGGTGTGTCATTCTTGGTTTTGGTTTTGGGTCTACCCCTTGACCACAAAGATAAGCTTAAACTGGAGAACTTCTTTTAAGGTACATGCAAATCCTCCATCTTTGCTTCAATGTTTCTGCTTAGTCCACACATTTATTGGTAAAACTTGCATGAACGTCATAAGGAGCAAACATGACTTTGAAGGGAAAGCTTGAGGATAACATTCTGCAGGTAAGCATTCAACACCTCCTGTTTCAGCTATTCTGAAAATCAGGGAAGTTTCAAAGGTAAATATGTCCATTGGTGGCCTTGAGTGACTTACAGTTGAGTCACAGGATTTCCAAAGAGCTCCATTTTTTCTTTCAGCCTGGAGATTAATGTATAAATGGTTAAAAAGAATAAAAAGGGAGATGCTCCAATTAATAGGAGACTTTTGCTCAGGGAGTGTGCTTAATTCCAGGTTAATTCTTTGCTGGAAGCCTAATGCAGCAGGAAAATAGCAATCTGAGATGTGAAGGACAGTCTTAACTTCTATTTTTCCTCACATTTATCCCATTCTCAGGTGCTTCACAATTTTTCCAAAGTCCCAAACAGTTGGGACCACAAGGAATCTAAAGAATGTGTAGCCCAAATTCTGTTAGAATACTTTATAGGACAATTTTGGATTACAAAAGGTAACTTTAGGACAGTTAAATGCTCAAATTCTAGGAAATGGGATTTTTGTATAAAACTCATTAAAATCAGTCAAACATGTCTGTGGTAGAATGATTTATGTCACAATATTCTGATGGATTTGAGTGGTGTGATTTGGGTTTAACCACTGTAAAGGGCTTGTAAATAAAATCAGTTAAAAAAAGGAACAGATATAAATAAGACATATTGTGCTGGCTGAATTGGGAATGCTTACATATAACAAATGTTCTCTACCGTTAAATTACGCCTCTCTGAGATTAATATTAATCTCGCGATGTAGTGAGAAAGTATAAATAAGAATATGAGCAAGCAAAGACTTGCTGCCTTATCTATGTGTCTGTGCTTGGGAAGGGGCCAGTGTGGGTAGAAGTCAAACGCTCACCCCCAATGTAGGACATCCTTGCCAATGGATGCTTTGTGGAATACTAAAAATATGTTTTCCTTGAAAGACAGGCCTTGAAAATAAGCTTTTCTTGAAAGACAGCCTAAGTTGATTGTCTTCAATCATCTTTGACTGTTTGCACATGCTGTGGTTTTCACTGAGTGCACCTGGAGAAAATCAACTCATTCAAATTATTTTACAAATTAACTTGGCCTGTTTCAGAGCTAGCAAGGGTGTTACCCATATATGCTTCCATGCTCTGAATATGTTAACTATGTTAAAATAATATGTGTTTTTATTTGGAAAGTCAGTTGATCTATTCACAGAGTTTATTTCTTTATTTACTTGACCCGTACGGCTGGCTATCTCATACAATGAGTCTTCAGTGGCTCACACATATTGTATACCCATGAATGCGATGTGTGAATCCATTTTAATCACTACATTTGAATAGAGAAAGCTCAGATTTGTGACAGGGTTTTTAAATTTCGTTTTCTGATTCCCTTCCTACGATGATAAACTAGAACTTTCAGAGTATAGTTATTGTGTGGTATAAATAATTTGATTTTACTTTTGAAATGTTCTAGTTTAACCTACCGTATTTTTTGGAGTATAAGACGCATCTGAGTATAAGATGCACCTTAGTTTTTGGGTAGGAAAATAGAGAAACAAAATCTGCCTACCAGGCAGAGGTGGGTTCCTACTGGTTCTATAGAACCAGTAGTAACTCCGCGGTGACATCACGGAGCCGATTCCATTGGTGTTTCTGTAGGTGCCACCATCTTGGATTTTTTAACTAGTTTTTTTACTGCTGCGCACGCATGTGCACGCACACACAACACAACCCTGAGCAAACCAACAGCAAAAAGAAGCAGAACCCACCCCTGTTACCAGGTATTCATCTGGCTAGTGTCCTTAGTTTGGTCAGCTTCAGCACATTATTTTATCCCCTAACGGGAAAAAAGCTTCTAAAGCACAGCTGATAGAGAGAAGCAATGAAAAAAGCCTGCAAAGCTGGGAAGATCGTTAGCACCTCGTTAGGTCTGAAAAAAAGCTTTGAAAAAGCTACATTCAGAGTATAAGATTCACCCAAATTATCAGCCTCTTTTAGGGAGGAAAAAAGTGTGTCTTATATTCTGAAAAATATGACAAATGGCTTAGAAAAAGATTTCAGTAGTTCAGTGATTTATTCATCATATGATTATTATTTTTTATTTTTGTCACCCTGGAGTTCCTTAATTTGGTATAGAGTTGGGACAACTAGGTGGTGTTTACTGGTTTACTTCCCCCAAGTCTTGTAGTACATTGAATCCTCTTTATCCTTTAATCTTAACGTTAACCTATTCATTTCAGCGCAGTCTACATTTTTCTTTATTGTTTGTTTATCCCCCGGTATAGTTTCTGCTTTCCAATTCTGAGCAAATACAATCCTCGCTGCAGTTACAATATGTATTATTAAGTATATATCTTCTTTTTTATGTTTCTCTGGTGTTATACCCAATAAAAAAGTTTCTGGCTTTAATTTTAGTCTTTCTTTCAACATTTCTTCCAACCATGTTTGTATTTTTATCCAAAATTTGTCTACCACATATGATAAAAAGAACCAGGAATTTGATGACATTTCCAACATTTCATCGATTTTTCTGCTTTTGCATGGTGTGTGAGTCAGTTATGTTGTTTTGTGGTGTGTGTGTGTGTATGTGTAAAGTGCAAAAGTTTTTTTTCCAGCTCTTTGTGGCCGTGAGGTTCATGCTTGTGGCAGGGGCCATTTTGTGTGCTTATGCATGGTGTGTGAGTCAGTGATGTTGTTTTGTGTTGGATGTGTGTGTATAAAGTGTAAAAGCACGCCCACCCAGTCACCTGACCTCAAGTCACACCCACAAAATAAGCCACACCCACAGAAACGGTAGTAAAAAAATTAGAACCCATCCCTGGTTCCCCCTTATGTCAGGCAGGCAGGTAAGCAGAAGATGCCTCATCTACTATAGTCCACGTTTCAGAGGCCTAATGCAGAGTTTATGATGAAAGGGGTGAAAACTATGTTCCCCAGCAAAGTTATAAGGAACAATATGAGTCATAACATGAATCTCCTACTGCAGTGCTGGATTGACAAGTGTGCAGGCTATTAAATGCATATATAATTTTATAACTAGTCTGCATACTTTCACGGGAAATGGAAATAACTCATCAAACCTCTGCCTGCTTTATTGTTCACATTAGAAAGGCAGCATTCAAGTCTGACCTTTTTTGCCCCTGTTAGACCTATTGGAGATTTTTTATCAAACTTATTCCTATTTACACAACTATTACATTAATTGCACAAATTACAAACGGATTGATAAGCGTCCGTAGATAGAGTCTGAATTCAACAGCAAAATTCCAGGTTACTCTAAAAAAAACCTTAGAGCTGACTTATCAAGGCATATAAAATGCTGGTGGGTTTGCTTATTTTACGATGTGAAGTCTTCCAGAGAGATGAGCAACATTGTCTGTATTCTTCATCTGGGTAGCCTATCATATTATTGGGACTAAATGATGCAAGCTCACCGCCCTGAGAAATAAGAGAGCAGCAGCTATGATTATTTTTGCAGTGCTTATGATTTGTTGCATTGTCAGCCAGATGTTTAGACTGGATTTGGCATTTTTGTCCACCTATTAAGTCCTTTCCAAGGATCCGGGATAGGCAGATGTGGGTGTTTGATGGTGTTAGAGCAGTGGTGAAATCTAAACATTTTCCCTACTGGTTCTGTGGGTGTGGCTTGGTGGTCATGTGACTGGGTGGGCATGGCTTGGTGGTCATTGTCATGTGAACAATTTAGGACAAAAACTATCACACTTTACACAAAAATAACACAAAAGGCACACAACTGACTCACACACAATGCAGAAGCAGCTGGACTGACACAAAATGGCCCCTGCAACAAGCAGGAACCTCACAGAGTCACAGAGAGCTCAAAAACCAACTATCACACTTTACACAAAAATAATACAAAAGCTGCACAACTGACTCACACATAATGCAAAAGCAGCTGGACTTCACACAAAATGACCCCTGCAACAAACAGGAACCTCACAGACAATCAGGCACAGCTGATTGTCTCACAGCTGATCCTCAGAACTTTTTTTTTACTTTTTAAAAGCATTTTTTACTACTAATTCGGGCGAACCGGCTCAAACCGGTAGCATTTCACCCGTTACAAACCGTTACAGCATCCCCATGGTCATGCGATCAAACTTCAGATGCTTGCACTTGGATCATACAGATAGCCTTCGACTTACAACAGTTTGCTTAGTGACTGTTCAAGGTTACAACAGCACTGAAAAAGTGACTTATGACCATTTTTCACAGTTATGACTGTTGCAGCATCCCCATAGTCATGATTTACATTCAGACGCTTGACAGCTGACTCACATTTATGACAGTTGCAATGTCCCAGAGTCAAGTGATCCCCCTTTGTGACCTCCTGACAAGCAAAGTCAATGGGGAAACCATATTCACTTAACAACAGTGTTACTAATTTAACAACTGCAGTGATTCACTTAACAAATGTGGCAAGAAAAGTCATAAAATGAGGCAAAACTCACTTAACAAATTTCTCACTTAGCAACATAAATGTGGACCTCAATTGTGATCGCAAATTGAGGACTACCTGTATTTATGCTGATTCCAATGTCCCGGGGTCATGTGATCATCTTTTGCAAACTTCTGACAAACAAAATCAGATTCGTTTAACAACTGTCTTACTAACTTAACAACTGCTGTGATTCATTTAACAACTGTGGTACAAAAGGTTGTAAAATGGAGCAAAACTGATTTAACTGTCTTGCTTAGCCACAGAAATGTTGCACTTAGTTGTAGTCGTAAGTCGAGGACTACCTATATTTAGCAAAGTCATTGGAGAAAATATTCAGATTTCAAAAGGGAACTTTCTCTGTGTTCATATAGAAGTCCAAGGAGAATGAGTCCAATGTGTCTTTCACTTTAGCATTTTGGGAAAAATATTCTTTCTTACATGAGAAAATCAAGTATTTTGTTGAGCCATAACTTTCATTATTTCCTCTCCAACAAATGCTGAATAAATAATTAGGCATGATGGGGAAAGTCATATGTTGAGAGTTGGATCAATAATGGATACCTATAGCACAGCACAGGTGGCTTTAAATTCAGTATGTAAAGTTGACCTAGAAAAAAGCAGTTTTAAAACATTTTTTGGATGGATGAGTTAAATATTTGGCTCTCCTATATCACCCAATCAGTCTATCCACTCATTGCCAAAGCAAGTTCTCCATCATATCCTGCCATCATACCCAAAAAAGATTTGTTCTCCATTTTCTTTGGAGAATGCGGAGAACAGTTTTCTTGGCAACAGGTACTACTATTCAAAATAATTATGATGATCGGCTCTGTAATTTTCTACAGATCAGCAACTGATATAATAGTTAACAAAAATGTTATCTGAAGTGATTGACAAGGACCTTACAATATATGCTTTGTTTTTGTTTGGGTGTTATTTGCCTAAATCATGATTTATATTTAGAATAGGAATGTGAACCCTGCCAACTGTGGCTTTGCCAATCCTTGATTAATCAAACCATGGTTTCCATTCACTACATATATATAGGAAATGACTTAGGGAGCTTTAATTTACAATAACTATGATCTGTTTATACTTCTACCCACATTTTATATATACGTACTCCATCTTAGAAAAATTAGGGAAATTATATTTAATAACTACAGGTAAATAGCTATAAAATCCATTTGGTATATTAGGTGCTCTAGGAAGTTCTCAAATACTACTGTATTGTTTATTAAATATGGTAAATATTAAATTAATTTCATGCTCATTTTATGCAGAAACAGAAGGGCTACTTTGAAAAAAAAATCAAAGCCAGGCTGATTAGGAGTTTATCTGTACATTGTTGTTATGAAATATAAGGGTGTGGTTGCTGAAACTGTCAAATGAAACAACGTTGTTATAGTGTTTATTCTGAACATTTCCTTTCTGAAGAAAGTATAACAGAAGTAATGTAGTAGCATTTCCTTTTTTCTTCTTTTTACTTTTAAGCAAAATGATTGTAGAAAGGATGACAACAAACCACTTCAAGTAAACTGGTATTGGTTAGAAACAAAAAAAAGTTTTCATTCTCCACAATATTCATTTGAGGCACAGAATGCAAGAAATACTCAACTGAAGATGTTTTAGATTGTCCATTTGTTTTGACACTGTAGCCAGGATAGTGCATCATTCTAAGCTTTGATTTCTTTAACTATGATTTATTGTCCTAACCTTGACAATTTTAAATACTTTAATTCCCGAAGTTTCCTGGTCAGCATGTTGGACAACAGTTGAACCTTACCCATCTTAATTACCAAGGTTAAGAAACACTGATTTACTAAAATACATTGCAATAGTTTGGATTTGCAATAGTGCATACATTAAGCCAAAAGATGTGATTTACACATCAAAAAAGCTAAAATTACTGTGTTCAATACAAAGAACCAAAATTAAGCAAACCATATTGTGAGTGTTCTGTAATGTGTGAACCCAGCTAGTATACATAATTGCTCTGGTAATGGGAACAAATCCAATACCTTTCTCAGACCACACATATACATGTGAAACTTGAAAAATTAGAATATCGTGCAAAAGTTAATTTATTTCAATAATGCAACTTAAAAGGTGAAACTAATATATGAGATAAACGCATTACATGCAAAGCAAGATAGTTCAAGCTGTGATTTGAAAATTGAAAATCTCAGAAAATTAGAATATTGTGAAAAGGTGCAATATTCTAGGCTCAAAGTGTCCCACTCTAATCAGCTAATTAA
>JANHFT010003470.1:225081-235755 GCA_032467955.1 Pseudoxenodon macrops
TAATAAGGCCAAGGCCATATTTCGGGGTTCAAAAGAAAATAAGACCCTGTCTTATTTTCGGGGAAACACGGTAGATGGGCATGGAGGGGAAGCCAATGATAAAAATGATCAGATTCTTTAGGCATCTCTGGCTATGTACTTACATTTAAATGACTTCATATTATAGAGATCTGATTTTATCAAAATTCTCATTCAACTTCAATGGCATTCTATTTGCATGCTATTTTTGTCTTTATGCCCTCTGTAACAATTTCTTTTTTCTTTTTTCTTTTTGGACGAATTGCTCTGTAACTGTTATCTATGTCACAAAACCTTCTTCTCCAAAAGTGTATTAAGTTACTTTTTGCTTCTTCTCGGTTCCCTTGACTTATCTTGCAGCAGAGTACTACTTTAAAATTTAAAAACCCAATAAAATCGTGAAGGGAAAAAAACGGTAAAATCAAACCTTGGTCTCTTAAAGGGAAACGGAACTATTTTTCCCACCATTCCATTATCAGAGACCGCAAGAAAGAAGCTATTCGTTAGAGTTGCGTAGTATCCTTGTAGATAAGGATGTATCCATATACAGGTAGTCCTCGACTTACAACAGTTCGTTTAGTGACCAAAGTTACAACGGCGCTGAAAAAAAGATAACCTATGACCGTTTTTCACACTTATGGCCGTTGCATCATCCTCGTGGTCACATGATCAAAATTCAGATGCTTTCTTGGAAACTGACTTATATTTATGACGGTGACAGTGCCTTGGGGGCCATGTGTTCAGTTTCTGTAACCCAAAATATATGGGAAAACCAGATTCACTTAACAACTGCGTGACTAACTTAACAACTGCAGCGATTCACTTAACAACTGTGTCAAGAAAGGTCCTAAAATGGAGCAAAACTCACATAACAAATGTTTTACTTAGCCACAGAAATTTTGGACTCAGTTGTGGTCATGGGTCGAGGACTGCTTGTATATCATACGGAAAGACCTTGGTATCAGACTGAATCGTTGCTTGATAATGTAGCACAATATGAAGTAATGGGTTTAATCATTTCAATACTTGGGAGTGACTGTGGAAAAAATAGTGACTCATCTAATGTAGTAACAACTGGACTCTGTCTTGGTTGCAGAGAAGAAAGAGCTAATGGGGAAAAGGGCTATCATTTGGATGTAGACCTATTCTTAAGATCAGATATGACCTCCTTAAAAATCTGCATATGGAATGGAATGGAATAGAAGAGAAGAGAACAGAACAGAAATAAGAATAGAATAGAATTAAGAATAGAGTAGAATAGAATAGGTAGAATAGAATAGAATAAAGAATAGAATAGAATAAGGAATAGAATGGAATGGAAAAGAATAAAATAGAATAAAGAATAGAATGAAAAAGAATAGAATAGAATAAAGAATAGAATAGAATTAAGAATAGAGTAGAATAGAATAGAAATAATAATAGAATAGAATTAAGAATAGAGTAGAATAAATAGAATAGAATTAAGAATAGAATAGAATAGAACAGAATAGAATTAAGAATAGAATAGAATTAAGAACAGAATAGAATTAAGAATAGAATAGAATTGTGAATAGAATTATGAATAGAGTAGAATAGAAAAGAAATTAGAATAGAGCATAGAATAGAGAATAGAACAGAACAGAACAACAAAACCTTTATTGTCACTTTGAATGTAGACTAATCGGCATACATTAAAATGAATTTTCATTGCACACAGCTCTCAAAGGGTCACCACCTCCAATGTACCTTACATAACTACGACAGAATAAATAAATACAAAATTATGCATATACCCACATACATATTATACGACACAGAGAAACAACACAGTCTAGTTCGGATGTAGACATGCGAGAGAAACGAATCTTGTGAGTTTACCAGATGGATGGCATAGGGAACGAAGCTGTAACAGAATAATCCGGGAGTCCTGCTTGAAATACTTTGAAACCTCTTCCCAAAAGGGAGCGACAGAAACAGACTGTGAAGGGTGTGTGTTTGTGTGTGTGGGGTCTCTAACAATGCTTTGAGCTCTAAGCACATAGGGCTTATAAGCAGTATCCTGAATGAGCTTCCAATATTCCTATATATACGTCTCCTTTGGCATCTCTCCATTCCTTTGACAAACGTACAGCAGACACTTGATCTCTATTTACAAAAAATAACATGTGAAAGACGCTCACAAACATGCCTGCTTATCTTGAGAAGCAATTATCTACAAATTCTGCATCACACTTGCCCTGTTTCCCTGGAGAATGGAGGGCGTTCTACACGTCTTTTCCCCCCCCTTCAGATTAAAAGTATATAAAATTTTATTACCCGTTATATGGACCCATTTAGTCTTTGCAATGTTGAAAAGATCTCAAATTCCAGGTGAAGGGAACCGGTCAAGCTTGAAGTCAACTTGGTCCCAAGGCTTTTCCTTTTTTATTTCCTTGGCAACAGTAACCATGGTTACCAGCATCTGTTTGAAGATGTAAGGGACAAGCCAGTTCAATAGCAGCAACCAAGCCCATGGATTAATATCATTATTTTATGGTGTGTTGTTTTTATTAAGATAAATGTTTGGGTTAGGGTTCTGATTTTGAAAAGGATTCAATGAAATTAAGCAAGGAACAGGTTTTTGAAGGAAAAATACAAATTAGCAGAGAAGTCCTCAGTTTACAAGCCATTCCTTTAGCAACTTTTCAAAGTTACAAGAGTACTTGAAAGTCCTCACCTTTCTGACCACGGCAGGTCAAAATTCAGCCGCTTGTATTTACAACAATTGCTGTTGATTGTCAAGATGACTCATTGTTAAGATGATTCATTTAACAATGGCTTGACAACCACTTAAAAATTGTAAGGAAAAAAGCTCACAAAATCGGCTGTAAATCACCTTACTTAGCAATAGGAATTATAGAATAGAATAACAGAGTGATTAGAAATCAAAGTCCCAGTTGTGGACTATCGATTCACGTAGCCCTCAACATACAATCAAAATGGAGCCCAAAATTTCTGTTGCTAACCAAGGCAGGTCTTAAGGGAGATTTGCCCCATGTTATGACCTCGTTGCTGCAGTTGTTAAGCGAATCACCATAGTTGTGGAGTGAATCATGCAATCGTTAAGTGAATCTGGTTTCCCCCAGTAACGTTGCTTGTCGGAAGTTTACGAATGGTGATCACATGACCCTGGGACAGTGCAACAGTCATGTGTTCATGCCAGTTGCCAAGCGGATGAATTTTGATCACATGACCATGGGGATGCTGCATTTAGTCCTAAGTGTGTAAAATGGTCGTCAGTCACTTTTTCAGTGGCCTGGTAACTTCAGTCACTAAATGAATGTTTTTAAGATGAGGACTACCCGTACTTAATTTCCAATTATAATTCATGATTAAACCCCTGGCCGATAAAGAATTGCAAGGGATTGGCTTCTCCATCTTGCGTGCTTGCCATCTAGGTGCGCTTAAAGGTGCTACATTTTTAGCAGCCCCTGTCAGAACCTATTAAAATTGCTTCAAAAGCTGAAGTGTGGCTCACAGTAAGCTGTTTCTGCTTCTCCTCCTCCTCCTCCTCCTTTCTGAGAAAGATTTTCCAGAAGAGAAAAATGTTACAGAGATCTTAAGCTTTTCCCTTTGCGTTGCGTACTTCCTCTTGAATGAACAATTTAGTGTCTCAGCTGATGTGACTTCTATTTAGTTCAGTCCAGCTTCCTCCTCCTCCTCCTCCTCCTCCTCAAGCTCAAAACCTAGAGAGGAGCTATCTAAAGAAACAAAGAAAAAACAACTGCATCATCTTGGATGAGATTTCACATTAATTTTTTTGGGGGGGGTATGGCTCTTCCATTCCACCCCTTCTCTCCTACTGCCCTGTGACTTGCACTCTCTGCTTTCTCACTCATTAACAAATGCTAGCTGTAGGTCCGGCAGTGTGTGGGAACCATCAACTGTCAGACTTCACAGGCTCGATCCCATGTTTTCGTCTGTCTGAGCCAGTGGTGAAATCTAAAAAATTTCCCTACCGGTTCTGTGGGCGTGGCTTGGTGGGTGTGGTTTGGTTTGGAGGTCATGTGACTAGGTAAGCTCAAAAACCGACTTTCACACGCAAACAACACAAAAGCCACACAACTGACTCACGCACAATGCAAAAGCGCACAAAATAGCCCCTGCAACAACAAGCATGAACCTCACAGAGAGCTCAAAAACCAACTTTTACACTTTGCACACAAATAACACAAATGCTACACAACTGACTCCTTCACAACTGACTCACACACAATGCAGAAGCAGCTGGACTTCACACAAAATGGCCCCTGCAATAAGCAGGAACCTCGCAGAGTCACAGTTTGTGCAAATAGGTAGTTTTAAAAAAATGCTTTCAAAAAGTAAAAAAGTTCTGACATACCAGCTCAGCTGATTGTAAAACAGCTGATAGTTGGGCCTTAAAAAAAAAACTTTTTAAAGCATTTTTTTACTACTAGTTCAGGTGAATAGGTAATTAAAATGCTTTTTAAAAAGTAAAAAAAAGGTTCATCAGCTGTGACAATCAGCTGTGCGGTGCGATCGTCAGAACCTTTTTTGTACTTTTTAAAAGCATTTTTTACTACCAGTTCCGCTGAACCGGGCCGAACCGGTAGCATTTCACCCCTGTGTTAGAGATATTGTTGCAGGCTGTAAGCTTTTCCAAGAAAAGCTGTTTTATGCAATTGACTGATAATGAATTTGTCAATGCTGATGTATTATTATTCTGAATCTTACCTGCCTATATAAATCTACCTCAGTCTGCTTTCTTATCTTCTCCTAGCGCTACTAAGATAAAGTCTCCCAAGTTCTTCTTACTAGTTTTTATTTCACTTAAAGCCTATTTGCTTTCAAAATTACTTTAAAAAGAGATTTTGTGAGTGTGAAATTCTCATGACAGACCATGACTTTCCAGCACTGATTTAGTTATGAGGATGCTGGTGTCCATGTCTCCTGTAAACACGACATGCTACTATCCTGTCTGAAAATTATGGAAACTGTCCAATACACTTGAAAAGCCATGTTGGGAAAGAATGGTATACAGTATGTCATCTCTGTAAATATTTAACAATAAAGAAAATATTTAGCACATAACATCCTCAAAGAACATTGGAATCGCTATTTAGTGTGGGAGCTTCTGTTGGACATTCTGCTAAATTCTTAGATCTTCCAAACAAATAAAACTAGCTTGAATTTGACCTATACAATGCCAATGAATATAACTGGTAAATCTTGTGCTTTTTTTTAAGGAATCACCAGGTTGTGGGCCACACAGGACTTGAAATTCAACTGCTATTTGGAAACAATCAGGATTTGATAGGTTTTGGAGCTTTACCATCCATCTCCTTACTACCAGTTTCACCACACGGAGAATTCATTAACGAGTGAGATTATTTTTCAATTTTGTGAGGGTAACTATCATGTCTCTGTAACTGATTACCCATACGGGGACCACTACCCCCATTTCCATTCTATTTCAGACATTTCATGCAAGTCATGCTAGTTCTTTTTGTATTCCTGATCTTTTACAATAGTAAAACAAAAGGAAATTTATGAGTCACTGCAATCTTGGAATGCAACGCCAAACAAATGAGAAGCAGACTGCAAACTATGAAGCCAAGTACATCATTACAGAGTGAGTAATGTGAACGACTTACATAAACTTTGGCTGAGGCTCAGTTTTTAACAGAGGACTATAACCCTTTGATTACATCAAGAACAGTGAAAAGTTCTTTAATCTGGATCTTGTCTTTCAGGAAAGGTAGTTTTGGAAACCCAAATCATCATTTTTAAAACCTGTACTGTAATTTCCTACTTTGATTTCACTTTCTCCCTCCCTGATTCTTTTGGAAAATCATTTGAATTCAACTCCACTATGATTTCCCAGGATAACTGATCATTTTTGTTGGAGTTGTAACAAGATCAGTTATCCATGTGCTAGTTTAGAACATTAATTCATTAGCCCATAATGCCCAGTTTCTGCCTTAAAAGCAATTAAAAAGCCTATATCCAAACCCACATTAAAAAAATAGTTTTTTTTTTACTAACAATGCGCTTGGGTGCATATATTATCCTAAATTCTGCATTTTATATGCATTTTAACTAAGAATTATAACATTTGGGGAAGTGCCAGAACTAAGACATAACTATATTATTATGAATCCATTCACTTGGAAAATAATGTCACATTAAGTATACTTAAAAATGTGAGGTCGACAAAATTCACTAGTATTCCGAATTTATGCCAAAAATGTAACCATAAGGCCAAATGGCAGTGGGATATACATAGTATTCTTATTTTCACTTCTCAAATTTTTTTTGGACATTATCTATTTTCTCTGTTCTACATCCAAAATACAATGTTTTTTCTGGAATAACAAATATTGAGATCCCCTGTTCAATAAATGTGAACATAACATGATAAAAAAATTCTAAAAACAGGGGAAAGCTGCTATCTTTACAGCAGTTTATGAACCTAGATTTTTTTTTCATACTTAAGATAATATCCAGAACATGTTAGCAGATTTCTACTTGTGCAGCAAGTATTTTTCTTGCCTTCCTCTTCTTTGTATTTCTATACTTCAAAAGTTTTTGCTCTACTGAATCTCTAATCACTAGAGCAGATGGCTAATTTATGATGGGACAGAGGAAGATTCCAATCTATCAATGATACCATCATCTTGGTGGAAAACCATAATTTCCTTTAAATAAACCAAGTAGTTCGATGCTCTTGGTAAATCTGCTTATTGGAACATATGCTTCTATGAAGCATCAATTTGATTCTCTCAGCACTCAACTCATTTTTGTTTCCAACCTTCCCTCTGCTGATCTATTGGACAAACATCCATTACAGCACTAACAAAGTGGGGACATTTTTTTCAGTTCTTAAGAAATGAAGTGATGGAAAGCAGGGGGTCACAAAATTGTGCCAGATGAATTTTTAAAAATACTAAATTGTTAATTTGGGAATTAATACAGCTGCTGCTGTATTCTGTATTCAGTTCCGTGAGGTCACCGTGATGTCACCAACGACTTACTCAGAGGTGGGTTCCTACCGGTTCGGACTGGTTCTACTGAGTAGGTAGTAGGCTGCTGGTGACATCACAGAGCTGGTTCTGCTGCTCCGTGGGCGCCGCCATCTTTTTTTCGGATTTTTAAAATTCTGCACATGTGCAGAAGCCAGGTTTCCGGTACTGCACATGTGTCGCCATCTTGTTTTCAGCCTTTTTTGGGGGGGATTTTTTTGGGCTTTTTTCTACTGTGCAGGCGCACGAGGTGCGCACGTGCGAGTGCAAGGCATGCCCATGCAGCGCGGGAGGCAACGAACCACCAGTGAGGTAAGTTAGAACCCACCCCTGCAGGTGGCCATTAGGTATATACTGTATCTGACCAGATTTATGAATGCATATTTTGCTGGTTTTAGGATAGAGAACAAAGTAATGTTCATAATCAAAGTGTCTTTATATTTCTAAATTATTCAGACACCTAGGCTTATTTACAAAAGTGTAAACTGAACCCTAAAAGACATATTTTCAAGGAGATATAAAAATATATATAGAGAGAGACAAAGATGGAAGTGGAAGATGGAGACAGACAGACAAACAATAGGATTGTATAATGGACATTGAAAGCCAGTCTGGGGCAGTGGTTAAGACATTGGCTAGAAACCAGGAGACCATGAATTCTAGTCCCACCTTATACACAAAGACTGTTAGGTGACTTTAAGCCATTTCTCTCAGCCTTAGGGAGGTGGCAATGGCAAACCCCTTCTGAAATTTTGCCAAAACAAAAAACAAAAACAAACCCCATCCTCCAGGGACTTGTCTAGGCAATTGTGAAGAGTCAACAATGACTCAAAAACATTGTGCGTGTGTACACACACACACACACAAAACTCAGAACTATACTGTATTCACATGTCCTGGAATGGTCATGTAACCTAAATATCAAATGATTCTACATGGTGTTGGAGTGACATAGTTTGTTGGGAATTCTGAAGTTAGTAGAGGGCCTGTAAAAATGAAGAAAAAAACAACAACGAAAAAAGGACAAAAAGTCTGTAATTCATCCAAGTTGTTTTAGTGACGAGTTAAATCCAAGCTCTTTTCAGCTTCTGTTCCAAGGCTAAACCACTCTGGCAGATTTAGAACACAGTTTGTTTTAAGACGTATGGCTTCACCCTTTCGTTTTCTAACATAAACTCCAGATAAAAGCACTTGGGTGACAGCGTGCTTACAACAACTCTGTGCCAAGCAAATTATTCCCTTTAAATTAGAAAGGCAACAGAACATCACCTGCTTTAACAGAGAGCAGTCACCTTATCAAGGCAAAGGCAGAGCCAACAAACAGGCAAGTTTGTGGATTCTCCAAAAGATGAAAGGGAATTGCTTGTTATTGGCTAATGTCTCTTCATCATCTCACTTTACTCATGTAATTAAAAATAATTTTCTGCCAATGGCAAAACACATCAGGAGCTGGAAATGAACACAATTCAGAATGGACTCATTTTCAATCTGCTTCCCCAGAAGTCTTTGCATGTCTACAGACAGGCTTGTTGATATCTGAAAGCTAGTTAACAATGAAAAAAATTTCCTTCAGGTTGCAGCTTTCTTCCTAATGAAGTAAACAGCAGCTGTCTCACAAAGGATGCAACCCAAAAGGAGATGTTACAAACATGCAAACTTGACTCTCAATTTGGCCTTCACCTTTACTGAATCTGTTCATTCACACAGCTTTTTCCATTCCGGGGCATAGCTCCCAGAATCCCTAGCCAGAAATATTGGCTAGTTATTCTGGGAAGTTTTGATCCCACAGAACATGAATTTGAAGAAGATACTGATGTGAATTCAGTAGGAATTCTAAGTAGAGAATATGTTCCTGAACATAAAGTTATTATTTATTAGATTTTTATCCTGCCATTACCATTTTATAAGTAACTTGTAAGTAAGGCAGCAAACATATCTAATACTCCCTCCTCTTATTTTTCCCACAACAACTACTCTGCAAGCTGAATTGGACTGAGGGAGAGTGACTGGCCCAAAGTCACCCAGCTGGATTTCAATTCCTAAAGTGGGATTAGAATTCACAGTCACCTGGTTTTCATGCTTAAGGTGCTGGAATTCACATCCCCCTGCTTTCTAGACCAGCATTTTAACCTCTAGACCAGACTGGATGCTAAAGATGAATTAACAGAACATAAACAAATAATAAAATAGAATTGAATATGCTCATAATGTAGTTTCCTTTGAAGCACAGTCCTGGTTACCAATGAATCCTCACACATACTTTATACATTAAGTAAAAAGTACATTTATTGGGAAACACATCAAGACAGAAAATCCTCATTCCTACCCAAGTTACATCTTGAAGAGAGTGAAGTACATATAGCAATAACACTTAGACTTATATACTGCTCCACAGTGCTTTACAGCCTTCTCTAAGCAGTTTACAGAATCAACATTTGCCCCCAACAATCCGGGTCCTCATTTTACGACTTTGGAAGGATGGAAGTCTGAGTCAACCTTGAGCCAGTCAGAATCAAACTGCTGGCAGTCAGCAGAATTAGCCTACACTACTGCATTCTAACCATTGTGCCACCACGACGCAGTGAATATGAACTTCCCTTTCATCTCTTAAACACAAAGATTCATTTCATTAACAAAAGGCCATTAATTAATAGACCAAATTCTTAACAAGAGAAACACCCAGCCACAAGGAGAGCTCTTGTTTGCACCAGGATTCACATAGGCTCATAAGCTGTTTTTGTGTTCTCCATTTTTTGTTCACAACCCAGAGTTGTGAGCAAAATGAGAATAAGGACAAATTGAGGTTACAATCTCGGATAATATTTTTAACCATAATGCTGATGATTCCCTGTTGGGATTTCAGGCAGAGACACCAAAAAGAAAAGAATGAGATAGGCACCCATCTTTCCCTAGGTCAGAACTGCCTAGTTTAAAAAATGTATGATGGTTAAGAAAATACCATGTATTCAAAGCTTTTTGAACACAATATTATGCTTTTTTTTCTGCCAGAGTTGTACAACAAAGGAGAATATTTGTCGCTCAAACCAAAAAGAAAGAAAACATAATGAAAAACAGATGTCTAGAGTATATATGTATAATCCCTAGATCTCCCCTTGCTCTGGAGTGAATTCTTGGTAGCCCAGATCCAGTATCCAGTTGCCATTCAGCCATAATACCTCCCATTTGTCATTCCTCACTGAAGGCAGCACCCAGTAAAGCTATATTTTTAACATAAATTTCAGCACACAATTTTTGCAACTCTGTCTTGGCATTCTTTATACTCAGTAGGGGCAATTTTGCTACAATCACTAATGAAGTCATCCACAGTTTCATCTTTCATCTTACAAGATCAAAATCATGCTATCTTTTGAAATATGTTCAATTTTGGCTTTAATTCTCTTTGTTCACATAGCTTATTCTTCTGTTGTCGTGATTTTTCATGTTTCAATTCAGTTTCATTCTTCAGAATTCCAATTTTCAGTCAATGCCAAAAGAAAAATACTCTTGATAGCTTACAGGTCAAATAACAAAATGTTAAAAAAAATGTGGGGAAACTAAAGGAAACAGAACATTCATAAGAATAAAAATGGCAAACACATTAGCCCCCACATAAAAATTCAGGAAGGTAGAGAGAGAGGGAGAGGGAGAGGGAGAG
>JANHFT010003470.1:262428-272509 GCA_032467955.1 Pseudoxenodon macrops
CAACTACAGCCCAGCCAGTCGCCCGGTGGACGTTGGAGAAACCGTGGCGCAAAGTTGGAGGGGGCTTCGGGCTGTGCACGTGCTCGGCTACATGGCCCAGATGTGGGCAGGGAGCTACCCCGTAAAAGGGGGAAGGGCTGCCTCCTGCTCTTCATGCCTTCTCCCCTTCCCTTTATCCCCCAATGCGATGGCCATCTCGGCCCCAAGCTGAATTTGGATTTCGCTTTCACAGATCTGGTGCCGCACAGATGTGAGGATCTTGAAGACCCCTCGTATCTATTTGGCGGAGGATCATGGAATGAAAGCTCCATGCGCCCAAAAGGAGCTGGTTTGATTTAAACCCGATGCCCGGTTTGTAAGAGGAAGCCACATGGAGGTTGGAAGGGATTGGGTTGGGTGTATTAACCTGGGCTACTTGGAACTCTTACCTGCCACTCCATTAAAAATCACACCCTGAAAAAGGTGCTTTCCTTTTAAAACAAAACTCTAGGAGGGGGTGGTTATCCAGCCTTATCAACTTTAAGACTTGTGGACTTCAGCTTCCTAAAATTCCACACAAGTCTTTGAAAGTTGGGTGGACATTCTGGGAATTGAAGTGTACAAGTCTTAAAATTGCCAGGGTTGGACTCCTCTGCTGAACAATGTAGGAGTTTTATTCTCAGCTAACATTTTCTTTGAGTTCACTTCCACTCATGGTGATTTTATAAAGTGACATTTTCTGAGGAATGATCCCTTAGTGTGTCACTGTTGCTTTACTGTATTTCAGGATATTTCCCAGCCAAGGAGGAGCAGATCAGAGTTGGATATAAATTGAGTAGATATTTAAATGTTTTTTAATAAATGAAATAACAAAAAAAATAGCCTGCAACTCTGAGATCTCCTCATGGTCCCTCATCCAATTAATAACCTAGTCTGGTCCTATAGAATTCTACAGATTCGTTTAGTGACTGTTCAAAGTCACAATGGCACTGAAAAACAATGGTTTACAATTGGTCTTTTAACTTACACGATGTTTGCAGCCTCCCACAGGATCATGTGATAAAAATGTGGCCCCTTGGTATATATTTACAGTGGTTGCAGTCCACGTGATCCTCATTCATGATCTTCGCAGCTGGCTTCTGATAAGCAAAGTCAATGGAGGAAAACAGATTCACTTAACAACCACTTACTGGCTGCAGTGATTTGTTTAACAACCATTGCACACAAAAAAAGGTAGATTTGGGCATGTCTGACTAAACAACTGTCATGTATAGCAAGGAAATTCTGGCCCCAATTGTGATCATAAGTTGAAGGCTACCTGCAATTAACTTTTTGAGGTCAGCCAAGACCAGTTTAATGCAAGAAGCAAATTAAGAAGAGCAGAATAATCTTGTCTGATCCCATTTACCTTCCTATAATCAATTCTATTCCTTCCGAGAATTTATATTGCTTGTAGCACATGCTACATTCAGCAGAACTAGATCAGGTCATGCTGACTTTCTGGGATTTCTTACAGATCTCTTGAGAACTCTTAATGGCTGTCTTGGCCCAACCTATTAAATCATAAGCCATGATTTACAAGCACCATGGCTAAGCCAAAAGTAAGCAAATCACATGTCGATGTGGTTTATGAATTCAGCCATAAGGGACTTAGCTCTGCATGGAGTAACCTTCTGTATGTATGTGGTTTGTAGGAAGAAATGTCCATCTAGGTTCAATTCCAAGTGGGGAAAAAGACCCTGGAAACATGGAGACTGCTTGGAAAGATAGTTTAATGGTGGACAGGCTTGAGTTCCTGAACAGAAAAAAGAGCTGAGATGCTGAGTGCGCCTTGGTTTTATGCCCTCTGTTGGGCTCCACCCCAGACCTTCCTGTTCTGGTATAACAAATGCAATGATTGGCTATCAGACTCTCATGGGGCGGGAGTCTTAGCTAACTCTGTAGGCTGTCCGTCAGGCTTGCTTGAACCTTGCTGGGTGGTGCAATCTCCCCAGGTGCCATGTGGTGAGTTCTGTTGCCAGATGGGTAGAGTAACAATCCTATCATGTCCTGAGGGCCATGACTTAATCCCATCACCCTGGAGCTGAAAAAGGGGTGGGGGCAGAGAGCTGCAAGAAGCTGCTTTGTCTTTAAAACATGTTTCTCCTTTTCTGTCATCCAGGGAAATATAATATTCTGTCTTTTTAATATTTTCTAGGATATTTCATTCCTCTAGGAGGGGTGGATGGGTGCTAACTTCCTTCAGGTTCATACAAACATAACTATTGTTTCTAATTGATATCCTTACTTATTATTTCACTGCAATCCTAGACGTCAAGCTGTCTACATATTTCCCCCTCCCCCTTAGGACCTAGATCAGGAGCGTCAAACTTGCGTCATTCCGGCAGCGTCACGTGACCTTTTCCCCCTTTCGCTAAACTGGGCGTGGGCGTGGCCAGTGCATGATGCATCCGGCCCACAGGCCATGAATTTGACACCCCTGACCTAGATTGCATTAAGCTATGAATCCCACCCATTTCATGGAACTATAGGTAGTATGCGACTTACCACCACAATTGAGCCCAAAATGTCCATTGCTAAGGGAGACATTTGTTAAATGAGTTTTTCCCCATTTTATGACCTTTCTTGCTACAGTTGTTAAGCGAATCACTACAATTGTTCAGTTAGTAACATGTTTGTTAAATGAATCTGTTTTCCCATTGACCTTGCTTGTCAGAGGGGGATCACATGGCCCCAGGACATTGCAACCGTCATAAACACGAGCCAGTTGCCAAGCATTTGAATTTTGATCACATGACCATTGGGGATGCTGCCATGGTCGTAAGTGTGAAAAATGGGTATAAGTCACCTTTTTCAGTGCCGTAATTTCAAATGGTCACTAAGCGAAGTGTTGTAAATCGGGGGCTACCTGCAGTTGTGGAATAGTAAACTGCAAGTAGTCCTCAATTTACAACCAGAATTGGGACCGGAAGTCCATCACTAAGTGATGCAGTTATTAAGTGAATCGTCGTATGACCTTGCCCAATCTTTCTGCCACAGTCATTAAGCAAATCCAGCTTCCCCCATTGACTTGGTTGCCAAACAGTCACAAATATTGGTCATAGGACTCTGGGCCATGCAGTTGTCATAAATACATACACCAGAATCACTTGACCTTAGAATGATGGTAATAAGTATGCGGACCGTCCTGAGTCAGTTTTATCAACACGCTCATAATTTCAAACAGTTGCTAAACAAATGGTCCTAAGTTGAGGACTGTTTGTAGTTCATTGGTGTTCATGGAGCAGACCAGGGAGCAAGTGATAACTGTATGAAAATGACCCAAATGTCATCATTGGTGTCATTTCTGCAGTGATGTCATGCATGAGATTGCCTTGGCCTCTTGGTGGACGGTGTATGAGTCTGGGGGGGTAAAAGAAATATAATTTGGGCTCTGGGGTAGTATTTTTCAACCTCAGCAGCTTCTAAAATGTTTGGATTTCAATTCTCAAAATTGCTGTCCAGGGAACCCAAACATTTAAAAGTTGCTAAGGTTGAGAAATGGTGCTTTACAATATCCGGTGATAAAAGAGGACAAAATGAGTTGATTTATTTTTCATGTGCCTGTAACTAAGTGCCATACAAAACAATGAAATGCAACACCAAAGCTTTGGTATAGCAGTGCATGACATCCCAATATGAGATCACAACATAACATAAATTAATACGAGCCGGGCCTTTATGCTTTCAGCTTCCTGGAACAAAATAAATTATGAATATTCACACATTGCACTAATCTAAGGATGCCAAGAGCGTAACTAACCAGGCTCCATGTGGCAGCCCCAGAGTGGTGGGATCAAAACTCCCAAGCCCCTCCTCAGTTCATTATTTGCAAAAAGGGGAGAGGTTAGAATCAGAATGCAAAGAGGTAAAGGATATATTTCATCCCTGCAACTTCCATAAAACATAGACCCCCTCTTGTCTATTTTGGACATGCTGGGTGAAACTTGTTATAGAACCGTGATGGCAAACCTATGGCACGCATGCCCAAAGTGACATGCGGAGTCATGTTGCCTGGCACACACGGCGGTGCCTATTCCTCTTCCGGGTTTCTGGCGCACATGACTATCAGCTGGCCTTCATGCGTGCGGCAGTGCCGGAAACTGGAAAAGCTGGTCTTCTGTTTTCCAGTTTGTGTGTGATCATCATGCGTACAATTCCGGAAACTAGAAATGCCTTTTCAGGCACGCACATGCACCCTGGGCAGCTCCTCTTCCAGGTTGCGGGTCTGATGAGTGTGCGCGCGCTCCCTTTTCAGCACTTGGTATAGAGGCTGCATATTTAATTATGATTATTTAAGCTTGGCTTTTGAAAAAGCCCCATTTGGCTATGATTGGTGAATACAGATAGCTCTTGACTTACAACCACAATTGAGTCCAAAGTTTCCATTGCTAGGCAAGACGACAGTTGTTAAGTGAGTTAACTGATTAGCAATGGAGTAGCAATTCTGGTCTCAATTGTGGCATAAGCTGAGGACTATCTGTAATCAGCAGATTGTATAATTATTTTTGATGATTCTTTTATAGGGGGATATTGTTTTGGATATTTTTTTAAAAAGCAGCTTGAGTGAAGCAGTGTAAAACTGCCCAATGCAAGATCTCTGTAAGCTTTTAGGATGAAAAAAGCAGATGTGTCCAGGTCCTGCAAAGGGTAATCTCATTCATATCGAAAAATCTCTAAAAACCCAGATTGACCACTTGCTGACTTCCTGTGAATTGTAGGTGCTTTATAAATCATGCTTTCTATGAATTGTAGGTGCCTAATACTTTGTTATTTTATTTGAGTATTTCTTGCTGTCTTGGGAAGAAATGTTTACGCAACTGAAGAGTTGATCCAGAGGTGAATGGTGTATCACCTTTCAATTAAAATAATGATGTGGGAATGGCCCCAGATGTTTTGCAATTCCAGAGTTTAGTTCACTTATTTTATTTATTTCTTTGTCCAATTCACGTAGCTGCTCAGCAAATTGATCAAGGGACCTTGGACAATGTACAACAAAGTTAAAACAATAAGTATCTAAAAATTATCTATATTTTAATTTTTTTCAAAAACCTTATAAAAACAAAGCATTAATGCTTCAAGTAGCTTAATGCAGGGAATCAGTCCAGCATATCTGAACAGCTTTCTCCACTAACAGCACAAATACTTGCTATCCCTGCTGTGAGATTTATTGCAAATGTGGTTGTGTGATTTGTACAGTATGGTGGCGCAATGGTTAGTATGCAGCATTGCAGGCAAACTCTGCCCACTGCCAGCAGTTTGATCTTAACCAGCTCAAGGTTGACTCGGCCTTCCACCCTTCTGATGTGGGTAAAATGAGGACCCAGATTGTTGGGGGCAATAGGCTGACTCTGTAAATCGCTTAGAGAGGGCTGTAAAGCACTGTGAAGTGGTATATAAGTCTAAGTGCTATTGCTATCCTGCTTCTTCAAAGGATATCTTTCACTTGTATAGAGTATCACAGGGATGAAGTCTGGGGGAAAATGTGTGGTGTACAGTACAAATAACTGTGTTTCAGTTCACAAATTATTTAAATAAATTGTATAAGTTCTCATTAAATGAACAATTTTCTCCCATACTTAGTTGTCTGATGGTCTCTCTGTCCTCCGCACCTCTCTCTTTCATCCTGCTTTTCTTTTTGCATACCTCTATATCTCAGGAATCTTGCCAAGCATCTACAGAGGATCCCAGTAATCACATGTACACATTTCAGTATTTAGTCAGAAGTGGCAGTGACAATTGCCAATAGTTCATCGCCTAGCTATTGCCTAGGATCAGATCAGGGGAAAAATAGCAATGAACAGGTTATTGATATTTAGTGAACTACTAATGAGTGAACTTTCTTCGACTTTAAGGCAGCTTTGAAATACAATTTGACCCAGCAGCACATGGGAGATTTTAAAATCAAGTTATACAGCATAAAACATATTCCAATCCACCAAGACTTCCATTTTTATTGGTTTATAATCCCAATATAAATATGAACCTGAAATCACTGTATAATATGCGGCCAATAGCTTACAATAGTGAAAAAGCCACATATAAAGGACACATCATGTACAGTTTAAATTATCCTGGATTACTTCAAATCATAATAAATCCCTTTAAAATAGGTACGGTATGTTATTCCATACATAAAAATTGCATGGTCTTTGAATTCTACACTTTGATCATACATAATGCAGACACTATTATTATCACATCAATAAAAGGTCTGGTGGAAATAAAACATGATTGCCATGGACTGTTAATTAGAAGATGAAAAAGTTATAAAATTAAACACTATTTGACTTAGTTATAGGGAAAGACAGATATTAGATGTGCTGGACAAGGTTCCCATACTTTAAGTAATGGAAACAACTTCAATTAAATTAAATCCAATGGAATTTTGGCCTGCAGGCCAGCATAGAGGTAACCTTTAATTTTGTATTGTGGTTGGGTTTGATTTGTTGGGTGGTGTTCTTAGATTAAAAAGTTGCATTTTGTTCTCACACCCACACAACTCTAATGTAGCCGACCTTGTTTTATAAGCCTCTGGTACTGAGAAGCTATCTATCTATATCTTCTGTTAAAATAACTTAATCAATCTGAAATTGTTCTGTTGGGAGACAAAGGGCACCACAAGCTGAGGCAACACAGTTGCGTGTCCAATGCTTTATTGGTTTACGCGTGAACAGCTAACAAACAACTCAGAAAACTGTCTGACAGCTCTTTATATAGCGGCTGTCAGATGCTTGCGGCAAATCGTGGGGCTGTATTCTCCCGCTAAAAGAACTTTCTGTTCGACCAATAGGAGACTGGTGTTCGTGTAGCTACAGCGATGCTGGGAACGCAACAGAAATGATTTAATTTCTCATTGCTTCAGTGGGATTGATCTGGTAGCAGAGCTAATCAACAATTACCAAAGGAGAAAAGGCAAGCAGGATAGAAAATTATAGTCTGAGTTACATCAAAATAATAATGTATTAGTTGGGGTGCGATGCTAGTTTGCTGCCTCGTGGTGCACCCTGGATAGCACGGAAGTGTGAACCAAATGACTAGCAACAATTGGCAGCCAGACTACATTGAAGAATTGGCAGTTAACAACAGTTGGCAGTCAGATATCTTTGAAGAACTCCTGACTCTCTAAATACATGGCAACAGATAAACATACTCTAAGTCCATGTATTTGCCATGTGCTAAATAATAATAATAATAATGTATTCATTTCTCTCTTAGTCACTACTTCAAATATTTTTAGGTTGCAATGTACTCCAACTATTTCACTAATATTTAATGAAATATATTCATAGAAATTTCTATTTTTTATGTTTTTGGGCCAGAAAATAGTCAAGATAACATTTCATGAGAATCATATCCTTAAGTTACTACAGGCAATAGGGGATAACTAAATATGACATTATGACAATTCTGCCTTGCACATTGAGACACAAATACAATTTCATAATAAATATGGATGTTTTTTTTATACATTCTAAAAATAAGCCAGGAGTTTCCAGATCATGAAATAGCCTTGCAGAAATACGACATTTGTATTTGCATTATAATAGTTTTGGTTGAGCTGATGAATAATCATCAATGGGATAAGGGAGGGACTTAATTATTCTGCATTTCTGTACCAATTTTAAATATTAATTTTAGTATATTTCTGGACTAACTCACTAGGATACAAGTCAAGGACACTGCATTATTGTGTTCTTACTTACATAGATCAGGGGTGTCAAACTCAATATTATTGAGGGCTGCATCAGGGTTATGTTTGACCTTGGGGGGCTGGGGTGGGTGTGGCCAGGGTGGGTGTGGCCATCTCACTATCACTTGTGTCGGGGGCGCCTGTGGTGGCCCGATGCTCTTCCAGTGAAAATGGGCTCCCGAGCTCCATTTTGGCTGCGAAGGCCTGCTGCAACTCTCTGGCAGTGAAAATGGAGTTGGGAGTGCTGCCTACGGCCCTCGCGAACTCCATTTTCAGCTGCAACGGCCTCCTGAAACCCTCTGCCAGCGAAAATGGAGCTTGGGAGGGTCACATGCAGCACTTCTGTTTTTGCTAGCAGAGGCACTGCAGGCCAGTCCTTCACTGTTTTCAAAGTGGTCCTGCAGGCCAGATATAAGCAGCCCGCAGGCCGGATCTGACCCCTGGGCCTTGAGTCTAACACCCCTGCCATATATTAACATACTCTCCTCCAGGAATGTCTATTCACATTTGGGAGGCAATTTTTAATCCATCAAGGTAAATTCTCTCGTTGTATATTGTTTAGTTCCTATTCGTTTATAGCACTCCATGACGGGTAAACATCTTCTTGTCAAAGTTATACAATATCCTTATATAAAGCATAAGTTATCTTGAAAGAATTCCAAAATTCTGAAAATATTATTTGGGATTTGATATCACTGAATCTTATTGTAACTCTTTCTGGCACAATGTTCTTTTTACATTTATTTCATGAATTTAGCAAACACTGCTCTAAGATAATCAGAGAGTATTACCTTTGGTTATAATTATTGCTCGCTATATAAATCTTTTTAAATTGCTTTGATAAGAGTGTAAGCAAATTGGCTCATATTACCCATTTTTAATAACAATAATAGACTAATCGTTCCATTTGGCCAACTGCTTTGGAAGAAAATGGGAAAACTATTTAGTAGTTTTTTCACAACAAATCTATTTGTTTATGATTTATATTTCTTAAGGCATATATATTGATGTAACATAATAAAGCTGATTCAGTTTCTACTGTTTAGCTCCCAGGCTCATTACTATAAAACACAAATAAAATACTTATTTAATTAATCAAAGAATCAATTTAAGCAAATGAAAAAGCGTTCAGCAAAAAAGCTTTTAAAGTTGCAGCTCATAGAAGATAATGTTATTCACACTGGTTCACCATTCATTAGCTGTATTAATAAGTTTGCTGGGAAATCTTTGGTGAAGATGGTTGTCACTGGTATTTTAAAAATACAAAGATACAGTGTGCATCAAATAATCCTTGTCTGGATAGTTGCTGTTTCCTTCACTAAAAATTTAGAGAGACAAGATTTAATTTTGAAGACACCTTTTTTTTAGCACCCATGAGATTAAGAGTACAGAAGCTTTCATAGATTGACAATCGTAAAAAAGAACTGAAAATTGTGAGTAGGAACCAATGGACACTTTTCAGCTAGGAAGAAAGTTCAAGGGACAAAATCACTGCTGTGCTTTTGAAAAGTGTTGGTGTTAAGGTGTTGGTGGCATGCCATCAAAACTTTGTTGCGTGTCACCTTTGACGTGCATGTCATAGGTTCGCCATCACTGTTCTAGCCTTACCTGAGATACTCGCATTTCTTTTCTTCCAAGTTATAAGTTGTAGGAGAAATGCTTTTCCTGAATTTCTAAATCAGCTCTATTAAGAAGAGATGAAGTTTTCAGCTTCATGAGGTATGAGATTTCCTGAAAGGAATGAGATATCACATCATAGAAATCTATAAAGTTGTAAGAAAGCTGTTATAAAACTATGACCCATGTCTAATAGTTTCTAGTAAGGAACGAAGATGTCTGTTTTGATATTGAGAAGGGGCAATTGTATTTCTTACTTGAGATACAACCACAAACCTCTCAGTCACTGCCTCCAAACCTCACACCACCATCATGGGTTTTTGGCAAACTCTACGATTAGCGAGAATTAAATTAGGCTGCATGACATTAAGGCAGTTGGGATTTTTCCAGGACATCAATTTAGAAACATGTGCTTTTAATCACCATACATTTCGTTTCCAGGGACACTTTTAAAAAAAAAATCAAAACTAATTCAGTATTTCTAAACAAATACTGAAAGGATCCCACCCATCACCTAAGTCATTTCTCAGTTTTTGACAACAAAATTTTATCCTGTCATTTCAAGCAATATGTTATCAATTTCTCAAATTACCTTAAGTAGCATCAGGATTTAATTAAGCAATTTAGATTTTATATTCCTTCTGTTTTTTGGAGATGGGGGTAGCATTTTTACCACTGTTTCAATATATATATATATATATATTGAAACAGTACCGGTACATATATATATATTGAACCTATATATATATATAT
>JANHFT010003470.1:320549-331912 GCA_032467955.1 Pseudoxenodon macrops
CATGGAGAAGGGGATCAATTCTGCTGGAAGGTTGGGAGGGAGGCAGGCAGGCAAAGTCAACTTTATAACCTTTGTTGCAACACAGAGGACTTAAACCCATCTGCCATATTCTTTGTGACTTTACTTAAGGATCACCATCCTGGAGTACAGATGGAAATTATTTGCTGCAGAGAATGGCTAATTTAACAATTATGTAATCTGGACTGTTTCCTTTAAAACTTTTATTTTACTCCTGCTAGGTTTATGTCTGTTTCAGTACTTGATATAGTTTGGGACTGTAGTTTAGCTCTAAGACTGACATTGGAACTGCTCCCCCCCCCCGAATGCTGTCACTGTGCTAAACAAATTATTCCCTCAACACTGTCAAACTATTCACTAAGTCTACATTACTGTTAATCCTCTCATCATTCCTATCACCCATCTCCTCCCCAGGGGTGGGTTGTGGATCTTTTTGCTGCTGGTTCGCTCAGGGTCGCACCTTGTGCGGACACGCACAGTAATAAAAAAATAGCTTCTGTGCATGCGCAGAAGCAAAATCCAAGATGGCGGCGCCCATAGAGACACTGATGGAACCAGCTCCATGATGTCATCGCTGAGTTACTAACGGTTCTAAAGAACCGGTTAGAACTGGTAGGAACCCACCTCTGTTCCTCCCACTTGTGACTGCATGACTGTAACTTTGTTGCTTGTAGCCTTATGATTTATATTGATTGTTTCCTAGTATGATTAGATTGCTTATTTCTACCCTGACTATCATTAAGTGTTGTACCTTATGATTCTTGATGAACATATATTTTCTTTTATGTACATTGAGAACATATGCACCAAGACAAATTCCTTGTGTGTCCAATCACACTTGGCCAATAAAGAATTATATTCCATTCCATTCCATTCCATTCCATTCCAGTCCAGTCCAGTCCAGTCCAGTCCAGTCCAGTCCAGTCCAGTCCAAATGATTAATTTCTAGCTTTCTTTCTGCCCTCTAATGGTGCCTAAACCATACTTTTTTAAAAGTTCAGCGTCTTGATTTTGAAATTTTGTTAATAGGGTCTATAAAATTTATAGCATACCAATGGAGACACTAAATCTCACAATCTTTTTGTTTTTGCAAACTGTGATCCATAACATCTCTTTTTGGGAGGGTGTTGTCTTTACAATTGTCCCAGCTCCAGTTTCTGTATGCATTGTAACAGACAACATTTGAACAGGATAATATTTCTACGCTCTCTGTATTGCTTAACATTTGTAGCCCAATAATAATTATTAAGTATATCACCATGGATTAATAAAAACTTGAAAGTTGAAAATGGTAGTAAAAATTGTTAAAAAATGAACATTCAGTAGTTTTTAGTTACAATAGTCCAATGTTCACCTCTGTTCTTTCTCTCTTGCACTTAATTGATTATGATTATGTGCCCTCTAGTTGTTGTTGACTCCTTTATGATGATCTGGCCCTAACCAGGTCTTTCATCTCTTGCAATAGTATATTCATTGCTACTGTATACTTTGTTGCTGATTATTCTTTTTCCTTTCCTCTTTCCCAAAATTAGAGCTCTTTCCAGGGAGCTCTAGAGTCTTTCCATAATGTAAAGTAGGATAATTTGAGCCTGATCATTTCTGCTTGAGTGATAACTCTGGATTGATTTCTTGGATGACCCATTTGTTTTATTGTATTTTCAGGAGTCTTCTCCAACACTTCAAATGTGTCCATTCTCTTCCTATCTTGCTTCTTTGAAGTCCAGTTTTGCGTCTATTGATTTTCACAAGGAAAACAATTGCTTGCATAATTTTGATTTTTATATAGACACCTTCCAACATCTGAGTATCTTTTCCAAGGTCTTCATGGCTGCTCTACCAAGTTTATGTATCTCTACTAAGTTTCTTGCACTTACATAATGCCTTTGAACATTATCATATTGCTGAACCAAAGTCCAGACTTTTGGATGGATACAAGAATTTTTACATGATCAATAAACATGGGCTAAATTATAAATTAATGATCCTTTTAAATTTATTTTATTAAAGTTATTTACCATCTATCTCACTGCAAGACAACTCCTAATAGTCATTTTACGAACATTTACACTGGTATGAAAGGCTGAAGATTTCTTTAAAATTTCAAATTCCTCTGGAAAAATAGAATAGATAGAATAGAATTATTTATTGGCCAAGTGTGATCGGACACACAAGGAATTTGTCTTTGGTGCATATGCTCTCAGTGTACATAAAAAGACAAGATACATTCATCAAGAATCATAAGGTACAACACATAATGATAGTCATGGGGTACAAATAAGCAATCAGGAAACAATATCAATAAAAGTCGTAAGGATACAAGTAACAAGTTACAGTCCTGAAGTCATAAGTGGGAGCAGATGGTGATAGGAATGATGAGAAGATTAATAGTAATTGTAATGCAGTAAATAGTTTGACAGTGGTAAGGGAATTATTTGTTTAGCAGAGTGATGGCATTCGGGAAAAAACTGTTCTTGTGTCTAGTTGTCTTGTGTGCAGTGCTCTATAGCATCGTTTTGAGGGTAGGAGTTGAAACAATTTATGTCCAGGATGCGAGAGGTCAGTAAACATTTTCACGTCCTTCTTTGTGACTCTTGCAGTGTACAGATTCTCAGTGGAAGGCAGGTTGCTTTTTCTACAGTTCTGATTATCCTCTGAAATCTTAGCTGGTAATTAAAGTTGGTAACCCTTCTGGAATAAATCCAACAAGCTATAGTAGGCTCATCTATGCACTCGATCCATCCTGAATCACTTAGCCACAGCAGGAATTCATGTTTGAGGCAGATGTTGATAGCAAGGTTTTCAGTTTTCACATAGCACTTCCCCATGTTTGAATTCTATTCTTGGAGGTCCGGCTGGGACAGGAAGGTTGCTAGAGGCACAACTGGTACTAGGACAAAGACCATATTTGATGGCAAGACATAGAGTTTCAAGAGGGACAGAGTGTAGGAGCCCACAATATTACTTACTGAAACATTGTCTGTATTATCCATGAAAAGTGGCCACTCTGCCTATTGGAAAAATGGATCTGGCATATGAACCCCCAACCTTTTGCTTCTTTGCTGGCTATAGCTTTCGGCATAAACTGCTTTATGTTATTGTCTTCCAGTAATGTAAGCCATTCAATTTTTTTCCTGGAATAATGGACTGTTAAATCTCTAAATTAATGAGTAGATACAGTATTTATGTAATACATTGGTGCATTACAGCATTAAAAAGACAGGAATAATTTATTAATTCTTGGCAAGGTAGATCAAAAAGAGAAAAATAAAAAGGAGTGATGCATATGGTGATTTATTCCTGTTTCACCTTTCTTATTCTACATCTTATCGTCTGAGATTCACATTTTTCCCCCCTGCATAGAAAAACAGGTTTAGCTAGGAGTCTTCAAACTTCTGCAAGAATCCTGTGGACCAAGGTGTCCAAAGATTTCCATTTCCCAAGAACAAACACGATCCCCATACAGTAATCTCTGGACACAAGAAAGGGAACATCAAATCTTTTCATGGTATCATTCTTTCAGCAAGCTCAGGATCAGAGATGGGTTCCTACCAGTTCGGACCGGTTCTATAGAGTAGGTAGTAATACGCTGGTGATGTTACAGAACCGGTTCTGGTCCGTGGATGCCACCATCTTTTTTCCCCAGTTTTTTTTCTTCTGCGCATGTGCAGAAGCTGAGTTTTCAGCATTGCGCATGCATCGCCATCTTGTTTTCAGCCTTTTTTTGGGGGGGATTTTTTGTAATTTGTTTGCACTGCGCATGCATGTGAAGCATCCACGCGCCCACGCGGCGCACCCACGCAGCCAGATTCACATAATATGTGAAGGTCATGAAATGGGAGAAAACTCACTTAACAAATGTCTCACTTAACAACATAAATTTTGGGTTCAGTTGTGGTCCTAAGTTGGTCCCCTGTGGAATGAATGCCTGATTTCTTGAATCATTGTCCCACCACTTTATTCTGCTCTTTAATAAGATAACAGAAATATTAAAGTTTACACACAAGTACAGCACATTGCCAATGCTGAATCCATCACCTAGATCTGTCACATCCAATCTATATTTTAAAATTATTGGCCACCATAACACACCTTAGAAACTCTTAGACCTGAAATTGTTGAATAATGCTTCAAAGTACCAGGGATTGTTTAATGTTTATTTTTATTTTTAAATGTATTCATTTGGGATCGAGTGTAATTTAACCTGTATTTATATCCTGGCCATAAATCTTCTTTCCTTATTATTTGTATTTCTCTTCACTTGCAAGCTCAATAGAATTAAAGTATGAGAAATAAATGTATACTGCAGTACTTAATCTTTGTAAATGCTTGTCTTTCAGTGTTGTAACTCTTCTTCTAGCTCCAAGCTGAAATAATATTTTTTTAAATATTCTTATTAAACCTATACATTTCATTTTTTAATTTCCCTTTTGATACTGCAGTACTAACTTTTCAGGTATTTCACTTCTCTGGTCTAACAACAACACAACCATGTTTACCCACTTTGGCAGAATGGAGACAATTTGTAGTTTCTAACAACCAGATATCAAAATGTCAAACTGTCTGGAATGTATAGAGCACTTAGTGTTTTCCCATCCAAATAGTTCTCTCTTTTTATGTACTTAAATAACTCTTGCACAATTACAATCCCCTGCAGTCAGTATTGTACAATTGCCACACTGGTAGTCTTCAGGTATTAAAACAAAATATGTATGCACGCAATGAAAACAAAGATTGGGTTGAAATGTGTTGACCAATCAGCTCTGAGCAAATCCGTGAAGTAAACGTAAAGGAAGTAAAGCATGAATAAGAATAAATGAAATGATTCAATATTGAGCAAAAAGGAAAGTAAAACTAATTATGTTTACCTACTTAATTTACGGTATATTCAGATAAATGTAAGGAATTGTTGTGGTGATGTTAGAAAGGGGGGTAATAGGACAAGAATGGATTGGCATTGTATGAATGTGCACCAGATATAAAAGGTGAATGATCAGAACAAACAAAGTATGTTAGTGGTTGATCGTGTAGAAAAAATGCACAAGGATGAAATCAGTATGCATGTGTGTGCATGTGTGTATGCATGTACTATATGTTTTAAGAGTAAATGAGTTGAGAAGAAAACCAAGTAAATCATGGATAGTTGGAAATGATGAGATCATCCAAAGAAAAGATACTAGAAGTTGAACAAGCAAAAGAAAATAAATGAACCAGAAGGAATGAATGCAAGAAGGATTGTTCGCAAGGATAAAAAGGCACAAAGAAGATCTATTGCTGTGAGGGCAAACCTATGGCACGTGTGCCACAGGTGGCACGCAGAACCATATCTGACGGCACATGAGGCGTTGCCCTATGTCAGCTCCAGCACGCATGCATGTGCTAGCCAGCTGGTTTTCAGCCTTCCAGAGGGTGGGGGAAGTCATTTTCACCCTCCCCAGGTTTCAGGAAAGCCTGTGGAGGGCGAAAAACAGACCCAACGGGCCTACCAGAAGTCTGGAGGCTTCAATGAGGCCTGCGCACATGCGTGTGTGTGTGGCAGTGTGGGGTGGTGGTGGTGGTGTGCGCATGCATGGAGGGAATGCATTGCATTATGGGTGTGGGCACATGCACGCCCTTTTGACACCCAAGCAAAAAAAGGTTCGCCATCACTGGTCTATAGAGTAGTGTTAATGTAAATCAGAATGAGTTACTTTTGTTTTATTTTTTATTTATTACTGCATGCCTTAAATGTTTAGGTCTTGCCATTGCTAATCTCTAAATGGCCTTTCGTAGCTTCCCCTCCTGCCCCCAGCCTAGAAAATATTTGATAAGCATATAATGATGCCAACTAGTGTTTTGGTACTCCAAAGGCAAAATTGTGTCTTCAACTGTGCCTCATTTCTATGCTTTGTCTTGTGATGAACTGATGAGTAGCAGATCAATACCTGATCAATATTTCAGGTCAAGTAATACCAGACCAGTTCCAGCTCTTTTCATTACCTTCATGCTTCTTGCTTGACATGGATCTAGTTAAGCAGCTTAATTCAGGCTTGCTAATATTTCCCAGACCAAGGATTGATTGATTGATTGATTAATTAATTAATTGGTGAATGAATCCCATCTAGTCTGGAGTTTAGAAACAATATTTCTTTTCTGATTGTCTTTTTTCAGTTTGGTTTGAGTCTAACCACAGACATACAAAAGAATATCCAGACATTATTCCAAGCTTATCATGAGATCTTTTAATTAGTGGAAAGAATGAGCTATGAAAAATGTAATTTTGCTAAATCCCATCAGCTTCCAAAGCTTTTCCTGTTCAATTACATGAATGAAGCTTGAATTTGGTCTTCAAACTCAGTGCGGTAAAAGAACTAAGTTTCTGTTTTAATAAATATAAGTACATGTATCAGTATTTTTTATAGCATGACATTGTTGTGTAATCTGTTGTGTTGTTAATTTTTTGTCACTCTCCAGAGGTTGGTTAGCTGTATAAATCCTCTAAACAAACAAACTTTGCTACATCCTACTGACCAGTGCACTGAAATGCTTTTTATTTCAAATGAAGGACACAGTTTTCATTAGAAGGCTGAGCATCTTGTTTGCCTCTGAATTGAAAATGTTTGCACATCATTTCTCAGGTGGAAAGTTTTCAGAGTCATTTAAAAGGGAAGCAAACCAATCTGCCTCTGAACAAAGATTTGCCACAAGGAAAGGCGGATGTGGAAGGAAAGTGAGTTGTTCAGGATAATTCCAAATTTCCTTGCTATTTTAAGCACACTTTTAAGAGTTCTCACTTCCATGTTCATGTGTAGTTGCCTTACAGAAGCTAATAGCAATGAAATCCAACTATAAAATGTAAAGCCTATAAGCAACATAATAAAAATAAGAGCTCATACAGCCAATAAAACACAGTCATCCATCTAAAAAAAACACCTACCTGTAATTAAATAAATACCCAGACAGATTTTTAATATATGGTACAATGCCATGAAATAGAAGAAGGCAATTCTAAAAGCTTTTGGTTTGGGGACATCTTCATTGTCATACTCAAGAATCAAGATTTTATCTGCCTTTTAACTGGTATGCGTTATTTCAGTTGAATAAATTCCCCACCTGATTTGCTTCCGCAAGTTCTCTTTTGTATTGCTTGCAGTTTGCTTTGCTATATTTGCATTCACCCTTAGCAGAGGTAGGTTCCTACCGGTTTTATCTGGTTCTATAGAACTGTTAGTAACTCTGCGGTGACATCACAGAACCGGTGTCTCCGTGGGCACCACCATTTTGGATTTTGCTTCTGCGCATGCTTCACACGCGCCCACGCAGAGCAACCCTGAGTGAACTGGCAGCAAAAATATTCACAACCCACCTGTGGGTGCTACCATATTCAATTTTGCTTCTGTGCATGCGCAGAAGCTAGTTTTGATTGTTGTGTGTGCTTCTCACGTGCCCACGCAGCACAATCCTGAGTGAACCGGCAGCAAAAATATTCACAACCCACCCTTGACTCTTAGTACTGTATATAGCACTTAGGTGTGACATATTTTTCCTTGGTAGACATGTTTCTTTCTCTTTTCTTGCCACATTTCCAGTGACAGCAGG
The DNA here is from genome assembly GCA_032467955.1 of Pseudoxenodon macrops. NCBI lineage: Eukaryota > Metazoa > Chordata > Lepidosauria > Squamata > Pseudoxenodontidae > Pseudoxenodon > Pseudoxenodon macrops. Next base: position 328,143 of record JANHFT010003470.1, read on the forward strand.
AACCCCTTGCCCCTCCCTGTGGCACAAATATGGGCCTGCATAGCAGAGATTAAATCCTACTTCTCCCTCAGTTCCATTCTTTGGCAATCCTTTGGAAAGCAATACAATTTATAAAAGCTCTTAACAGAGGCTGACACTATTGTCCGACTTGATTTTTCATTTCTGTTGCGCAGAAAATTTCTCTTGATTTTCTTCCCTAGCAGCTCTCATTACGTTTGATGAAAAAACATATTGGAAAACATTCTCATGGATTGACTGTGATATTCTAGTATTTATCTTAAGCGAGCATTGTACGGTTTCACTGTACAATCTTTTCTTGGGGTTCCTGATTGTTCAAATATATTGCCCTGACTTCTAGGGCAAGATATCATGAGGGAATTCATGCTGAATAGCAATGAGTTTTTTTCCCAGATGCCCCTTCCTGGAAATCCTTCTAGAACAAACTAGGAAGATCTGGAACCTTCTGGATCTTGCTTCAGGTCTGTCTGCCTGCCTGCCTGAATGACTTTCAAAATGCAGACTTAGGCTTTATCCTCTCCTACAGTCACACAATGGTTATATTTTAGGCTCTAATTGTTTCATTTATTTATTTAAAACATTTATATGGTCACCCATTTTATAACTAACTCTGGGCAGCTTCCAATCAAAAGTTAAAACAACATAAAAGCCATATTAGAACTATTAAAACTAAACATGTATATTAAAAAAAAAACACCTGGTGCCAAGACAAACTTCCGATGGGCATTCACCTAACCTGATCCTAGTATTTGGGATAAAACCCAGGTGTTTGAAGCTTTCTGGAAGGCTTAGAAGATTAGAGGCTTACTGAACTTCAGGAGGAAGAATGTTCCATAGGGCAGGGGCTGCCATGGAAAAGGCACTTTGTTGTTGTTGTTAGTTGCGAAGTCGTGTCTGACCCATCGTGATCCCATGGACAACGCTCTTCTAGGCCTTCCTGCCCTCTACCATCCCCTGGAGTCCACTTAAGCTCATGCCGACTGCTTCAGTGACTCCAGCCAGCCACCTCATTCTCTGCCGTCCCCTTCTTCTTTTGCCCTCAATCTTTCCCAGCATTAGGCTCTTCTCCAGGGAGCCCTTCCTTCTCATTAGGTGGCCAAAGTATTTGAGTTTCATCTTCAGGATCTTTAGCCTTCTAAAGAGCAGTCATGGTTGATCTCCTCTAGGACTGACCAGCTTGATCACCTTGCAGTCCAAGGGACTCACAGGAGTCTTCTCCAGCATCATACTTCAAAGGCCTCAATTTTTTGGTGCTCAGCCTTCCTTATGGTGCAAATTTCACAGCCATACATTGCAACTGGGAAAACCACAGCCTTGACTATACACACTTTTGTTGGCAGGGTGAGGTCTCTGCTTTTTAGTATGCAGTCTAGATTTGCCATAGCTTTCCTCCACAGGAGTAAGCATCTTTTAATTTCTCCCCATCTGCGGTGATCTTGGAGCCCAGGAAAGTAAAATCTGTCACTACCTCCATTTCTTCCCCATCTATTTGCCATGAACTGAGAGGGCAAGATGCCATGATCTTAGTTTTCTTAATGTTGAGTTTCAAGCCAACTTTTGCACTCTCCTTCTTCATCCGCATCAAGAGGTTCTTTAGAATAATTAAAATTCCTAATTCAGATGTATTATAATTATACTATCTACCATTGTGGTTAAATCTGCATTCTCTAACAATCAATATAATTGGCATATTGACATGCATAATGTGTCCTGGACACAGTTAAAAGGAGGAATTCAACTTCCACATTGAGTATCCAATCGCTAAAATTTTGTGTTTATGCGTGTCTAGTTTCACTTACCAATAGGGCTAGATTTGATGTATTGAGCCTCCCATTCCTCCCATTCCCAAAATGATTCTATTTATAAATAGTTATTGAAAACCTGCACAACTTTTCTGGAATTGCATATAAGGGCAGCTAGAGCTTAATCTGATAGATGTTAATGACACCAAACTCCAACACTCAAATTACCTCCTATAATTGTTGCCTGTTGATTTTGAATGTCATGAGGATGGGACCATAAAACAAGCAAGCATCCAATCATCCAGAAACTATTGTATGTGCATGAATTGAGAAGAGAGGGGGAAAAGAGAGAGATGACATAAGAATAGTTTCCACAGGGCAGCCAAGCCAGTTCATTGCATTAAATAAGACCCCGCAAATTAATTCATAGTAAGAAAGAAAGAACTTGAGAATTTGTCTATGGAGATTCTCAATCATTCAGGTCATGCAACTGGACTTTTTTTGTTGTTTTCTTTTTTCCTTGAAAATGTTTCACTTCTCAACCAAGAAGCTTTATCAATCTAGTTCTTGGATAAGAAGTGAAACGTTTTCAAGGGAAAACAACAAGAAGAAAATCCAGTTGCCTTTTGGAAAAGCACTTTTGGGTTGAGGCTAATGCAGAGGTGGGTTCCTACCGGTTCTATCTGGTTCTATAGAGTAGGTAGTAACTCCGTGATGACATCATAGAGCCGGTTCTGTCGGTGGCTCCATGGCTGCTGCCATCTTGGATTTTGCTTCCGCGCAGAAGCTAGTTTTTGCATGCATGAGCAGAAGCTAGTTTTTGACTGTGGTGCGTGCACCCGCTTGTGCGCTTTGCGTGCGTGCTCGAGGCACGACCCTGAACGAACTGGCAGTAAAAAGATTCAGAACCCACTTCTGAGCTAATGCCTCCTAGAAAAACAAGGATTTGATGAAAACCATGCCTTCTGCCCCACAGCAAAAGGCTTCAAACCCATTGCAAGAATTTAAACCTTGACTGCAACATAAATAGGGCTTGTGTTGGATACATGACAGTTCCTGGAATTATTTCATTGTGGCTTCTTTCTCTATTTTTGTATGGTAGAAAAATGCACCCTTAGAACAGCTTTGTGTCTTTTGCATCAATGCTTCCAGGCTAGCATTGGCCAGAGAAATCTGACAGGCAGATTTGATGAATTCAATTTTGCCAGACTTCTGTCTCTATTCCAGAAGTCCTTATCAAGATTCTAATGATTTTGCTTCAAAGCAATAAAAAAAATATCAGATCTTCCATGTGACTATAAATCTAAGAATCCCCAGACTCTAAGTTCTTCCGTGCAGAAAAAAAAATGACAATCCAATCCATTAGGGAGTTGATGTTTGCTTCTTTACGATTCGATTTGTAGCAAAAAAAAAAAAAAAGATTCCTTTTATTCTAGCCTTAAATTTAACATGACATAAATTTCAATGATTTGACCAAATCAAGTTTTAATTCTGAAAAGAACAAATTGTGCTTGCACAGATCAGGATATAGATAACTAGCCAAAATTCTGGGGAAGGCAAATTTGGAATTCTAAACCATGAATTTTTAGTAGCACTTCAAACAAACTCACAAGCTTTATTCTTTCCCTATATAAAAATAAAAGGCTGCACTTTTGTTTCATCATTGCAATTAAGATTTTCAAGCCTCCGCTATGGAAAGGCATGTTTCAATCAATGTAAGGGTGATTGACATTAACAAGAAAACCTATTAGGTACTTAATAGTTTATGGAAGTTGCAGAAACATGTGTGAAAGTGTTCTATTATACAGGATTAACAATAACATTATTTGGTTTGTGTGTGATTTCAACAAAGAAAAAAAATGATAGTAAAATGGCCAGATTAGGATCCTGCCCTAATTATTTCATTAGCAAAGTAGGCATCCATCTCTCTCTCTCTATATATCTATCTATCTATCTATCTATCTATCTATCTATCTATCTATCTATCTATCTATCTATCTATCTATCTAT
>JANHFT010003470.1:359888-373387 GCA_032467955.1 Pseudoxenodon macrops
TGGACACACAAGGAATTTGTCTTTGGTGCATGTGCTCTCAGTATACATAAAATACAAGATACATTTGTCAAGAATGACAAATGATCTAAATAGCTACCACTTCTAATATTCTTCTTTAAGGTGATATCATCTGTATACATTACTAATCTTGGCCTGTTTATGATTTTGCCAGAGTTTAGAAATCAGTTTTGCTCAACACAGTATCTAAAATGCAGACGGTAATTGCAGGAAACAGAAATTAGATAATTATTCTGTAAGAAGATAGGAATAATCTATTTTTCCCCCCAAGATGAAAATTTACTTCAATATTAGAAATAACTTGCTTCTCCTAATAAATGAAATGCAGTATTTTAAAAAATGTTTAAATGGAGCTGGAGTGAAGTTATGTCTCAAAGTCTAAAATGGAAATAGCTACAAATGGGAAAAGGTAGTCGATTTGAAAATATCCCTTGTGATTTTTGTTTGTTTTGTATTTATATAGGTGGATTGTGATACTATCTTCATGATACACACCTCTTTCTTAAGAGAGTATTCTACTTTGTACATGATGGAAATAACAAAGAAATTTATTATAACAGGCATAAATGAAAATGTGCCTGACCATAATGGAGATCATTTTTTAAAATATTTTTCATAGCTGAAATTGCTTTCTGGATTTACACAATATATTGAATTATAAATTAACAATCTCAGTAGGCTAGCTTTACACGACACACATTGCCACAAAAAATAAAATAAAATAAAATAAAAAAATGTATCAAGCTTAAAAATAAGCAAGCTTAACATACTGTATAAATACGTTAACTGACTTGGTTAAGTTTAGAGTGCAAACTCACCATTTGAAGCAACATGAACATTGTCAGAGGGCATTTTTTAAAATTTTAGATGAATTAGATTTGATATTAATGCATTTGAAATTATGAATTGAAGAACTAATCTCCTCTGAAAGAATTACACAAAAATATTGTATGTTCTCCATAATAATTAATCTGATAATTACGTTTCATCAGTAATTGACCCTACCGGTTCTGACCGGTTCTATAGAGTAGGTAGTAAGCCACTGGTGATGTCACAGAACCAGTTCTGATCCGTGGAGGCCACCATCTTTTTTAAATACTTTTTTTGGGGGGGAGATTTTTTCCCCGGGGTTTTTTTGTTCTGCGCATGCACAGAAACTGAGTTTCTGGCACTGCACATGCACAGAAGCAGAGTTTCTGGCATTGCGCATGTGCAGAAGCAGAGTTTCCAGCACTGTGCATGCGTCGCCATCTGGTTTTCGGCCTTCTTTGGGGGGGTTATACTACTCCCGCGGCGTGGGAGGCAACAAACCGGTGGCAAGGTAAGTTAGAACCCACCCCTGAATTTATCTATCATTTCTTTAAAAAGTTAGACATTTTCTCCTTATCACAAAGGAGGAAATCTTTGTGAAATTTATGCGGCATGAATTATGAAATGAAAATGGAAGTACATTTTGATGAATTGTGTGGTGTGCTGTGTTCTACCTTCTGTTTTGTAATAAAAGATCATCTGATTTCCAAAAATGCTGCCAACAGCTTAATGAGTTCACCAACCAACATAAGCTGGTGAATAAATGCCAAGTGAGCAAAAGGAGGAAAAAAGAAAAGCTATTTTTCCCCTTACTTACCTATCTATTTTGGGAGTTCTTTGATCCCCAGAGATCACGGGCTATTTCTGTTTCTAGTTTTGCAAGTGTGGCTTTTTGAAAAGCTCACCATTTATGTGATACATAGATCATTCAGGTTGTGGAGTCCCAAATGTGTCTTATTTTAAGTACTAAAATATATTTGCAGCATTGCAATTTATTATTGCTGAGTGGCCTTAGAGCATCAAAGGCAAATGTTCAATGAGACTTATTAAACTATTGTATAATTTAGTTCTGGTATTATGTTTTATTTATTTATTTATTTTAAAATTATGGTAATACTTAATGGGGATTTCTGGGAGTTGAAGTCCACATATTTTAAAGTTGCTGAGTCGCTGGTCTACAGCCATTGTGGAGGGATCTGTATTGAGAGGAGAGAATCAAGAACATTTCTTCTTGTTGTCAGCTACCGAAACCTCATCATGGTTTCATTTGCTTCCTCCTTTTTCTTTGTGAAGCAAATCTTTGCCTTCTAAAAAGTTGTGCAAAACATTTGAAAATCCCTCATGTTCAGGCATGAGAAGAACATGGTCAAGGCTAAACACATTTTGCCTACCCCTTTTCCTTTGTCGCACGATGAAGGGTTTGAAATTCATAAAAGTAATATTCAAATATGTAAGCACCCAATTCCCATGTATATTTTAGATTTTTTTTCTAAATATTTTGTATACATTTTCAGTACGTCCTTAGACATACAGTAACCAACCCTTGGTTCGTTTGCCCCACATGGCTTGCAGTACAACAAGAGGTGTTAAAAATAAATTTTAAACTGCTATTTGAAATATATACTAAGGTTACCCAGAGGTGGGTTCCTGCTGGTTTGAACCGGTAGCAGGAATTTCCCCCCACTCGCCGAACCGGCAGTGACGTCCGGCTGAACATGCCCCTGAACCAGTCCTCCGGCTTGAAATCCATCCAACGGAGCAAACTTTAATCAAAAATAACCCTTTGTGCATTCACAAAGCCTTCTGTGCATGCGCAGATGATTTTAACCCAGGAGCAAAACGTGCAGTTCCAGTGCAACCCCAAACCGGTAGGGAAGGTAAGTAGAACCCACCCCTGGGTTAAACCTGTGCATTTTCCCTAGCAGGAATTATTGCTTAGGAATATGAAGAAGCTGTTATTCCCTATATTTCCCACTTCACCTGTTTAAACACAAGAATCAAAGCCTTATCCTTTTTTAATGTGGGTTTTGCGGGTGCACATAACAAAGAGGTGGGATATGGTCATGGCCACCATCTTGATATTTTTAATGCCTTGCAGATGTTCCTCAAATAATTCCTCTGTATAGGTGATATCCTTACCTACATGCATAGATTCCCATCAGTCTGATTCCCTCTCAGGATAAATGCATGCTGTATCAGTGCAGAAAAGGAAATAGAAAGTGTAAGAAATTAATGCCATTAAGAATACTGGATATCAATACCGTTCACTATACTTCTCCATAACTTTGAACTCTTCCAAAGCATGCAAGATTCTTCCACTAGTATACAGTATACATTACTATCAGAGGTGGGTTTCAACAGGTTCTGACCAGTTCGGAGAACCAGTAAATACCACCTCTGACTGGCCCCATTTCCATCTATTCTCTGCTTCCTGAGTCCCAGCTGATCAGGAGGGAATGGGGATTTTGCAGAAATCTTCCCCTGGAGTGGGGAGGTTATGGAGATTTTAAAGTATCCTTCCCCTGCCATGCCCACCAAGCCACGCCCACAGATTGGGTAGCAAACGTTTTTGAAGCCCACCACAGATTACTGTACACAAAAGTATACATTAATTTTAGCTTTATAACTAAATCTTCTTATTCCTTGAATCTCTCTTTTATTTGTTTTGTGTCAAACATAAAATATACTTTTATTTTACAAGAATAAAAGGCTTTCAAAAAGAGATTGGACAACCATTTATCTGAAATAGTATGGGGTCTCTTGTTTTACCTTGACTAGAAGACCTTCTGGGTCCCTTCCAACTCTATTATTCTATGTTCTATGTATTTCTTTATACGAGGCATTCACATTTGCATTAATCCAACAACATTCATTAGCAGCCATTCATTTTCTTCTTGTTTTATTGCTCATACTTCCTAAATAATTTGTTTCTAATGGCATTCTATGTACTTTGATGTTTCTCTCAACATATCTCACTTCCATATAATAAAATGAACAGAAGCACCTCTTAAACACAGCCATTACCACTTCTGTCAGTAAGCACTGATTCCTTATAAAAGACCAGAAACTATGTATTACACTGTAATATATATTTTTCATTTTTAATAAGCATTCCATCCTGGATAACTAAGACTCTCTACAGACATTCCGTCAACTAGCTGAAGTTTTCTGCCCTTTATATATAACTTAAACTATGTTGTTCTAATAGTGGTTTTTGTGTATTTGGCTTATATCAAAATTAACAAGATGGCAGGCAAAATATCATCATGAGAATTCTGCCCCCATTGGAATTTATGTATTAGGAAGTACATAATTAAGACCAGTCAAAATAGGGTTTTACTAGCTTCCTACTTCTGATTTAAAATAGGGTCATTATTGTGTTGAACTAACTTCTAACTTTGCATCTAAAATAATTACTTTTTTTCTAATACCCAGTTGAGCCACTATCAGCATTTCGAATGGGCTATCACAAAGTCATAAATCAGGTATTTCAAGGAACCTGGAGAGTCAAGTTTGTAGTATATTCTTCATAGATTAAGGAGGTGTGCTTAATTCTGGATTAATCAACCACATAATAAAATAAAATAAAATAACCTAAATGTCTAGATATTCCATTGAGAAACTGTGGAAGGACACTTCTACACAGCATAAATATACTGGAAATCTATTGACACATAGTAGATGGTTTCAAGAAAAACAGGAAGGTAGGTAAGGAGGAACAGAATTACCTATCTCGAAGAAATAGTGTTTGTTCTTCTCAAAACAAACAAGTTGCCAGAGGATTGAATACTTATTTTGCAAGTTTTATGAAGCTTATATTTTTCAACATATGGCTTAGGCTTTCTTTGCTCAGAGATATCATTGTTTCAGAATAAAAATATTAAATCTTCTGACTTCCACCTTGTTAGTCTCCCATAACCAGAGATGGGTTCCTACCGGTTCGGACCGGTTCTATAGAGTAGGTAGTAAGCCTCTGGTGACGTCACGGAACCGGTTCTGGTCCATGGATGCTGCCATCTTTTTTGGGGAATTTTTCTGGCTGAGTTTCCAACACTGCGTAAGCGTCGCCTTCTTGTTTTCAGCCTCTTTTTAAATGAAATTTTTTTTTGGTACTGCACATGTGTGCGCGTGCGAAGTGCGCGCACCCACACGACCCAGCCACGCAGTGCGGGAGGAAGCGAACCAGCGGCGAGGTAAGTTAGAATCCACCCCTGCCCATAACAGTACCTTTTTTAAAAATGAAAGCTTATCTGAATAGATTTATTACATATTAAAGTGCTACCACATCTTTGTGGTTTTTAATCTTTCCTGCATGTGGAAATGAGACAAGAATTTTGTCACTTATGCACACAAGTATGAGTTACATTTTAATCAAAGCTACCAATCTATTTCTTGGATGAAATTCAAGAAATGAACCTCTGTTTATCCGATTAAGATCATCAAATACCATGTACTTCCAAGAAGAAATGGATGGATCAAGGCAGAACATTCAATTACATCTTATTTGGATCAGAAAATGCCCAAGTTCACATTAAAACAATATGCTATGTTGGGATGAAAACATTACAAATGAAATAAAATATTCACATTTTATTGTTTTATATTTTTGTTAAATTTACTAATAACCATATATATATTTATTTATATATATATTTATGGCTTTGAGCAAAGACAAAAGAAAAAAAGTTTAACTTATCCCTGATTGTGCAATTATTGTAAGAATCAGTTTGATGTATTGTTTTTTTTTTCAGCAGCAACATAATCCAACATTATTGTAAATACATTTCATCCTATACAGATTTAAGGTTCCATATTTCAGGGCTTATTTATATTCAGAGAAAAACAGGTCAATTCTCAAAATAGCAATGCATAGTCTTTATATTACAGAAATGAGTGGACTGTTTTGTATACATATATGTATTTATATATGTATAAATACACACACACACACATTCTTATATACATAATTTCAGTTTTATACCCTGTACCATTTTAATTAACTTACAAATCTTAGATTTTGCCCATTCTATTATAAAGTCATTAAAAAGTTTTATAATGGTATTACTGAAAGATCATGTATGTTAAGTTTTTGTATAGTACATAAAATAAAATAAACATATGTATAAAAATAGTTCGCTACCAACTCCATTATACTCCTATCAAATGTAAACCTTGAACAATTTTAAAGACCAGGATAAGATCATCATTATTTGGATAAAATTTGTCATCAGTATTAATATATAGTCAGGGATTTAGTGTACTAAAAATAAATGGACTGGTTGTTTACCTAGAATACTTTAAATATTAAATCCCTTACACGGGATTCATGACCATTCTATTTTAACTGTCAGCAGCATCATATTCATGGAATAAATGACCACATTAACTTGATTTTGGGTTGGGAAGTAGAATTCATTAAAATAATATGTGCTTTTCACTAATAATTATGCCTAATTCACATAGTCTTTTACAGTAACATTGGAGGGGGGGAAATGTTAACAGGCAGCAGTTTACTCTGTGTTTCAGCTACAGGCAAAATCCAAAGTAGGGAAGGAGTGCCTTAAAAAAACAATAAACTATCATGAGATGTAGGCTCAAAAGGTACTCTATTGAACTCTGCTATAGACATATTAAAGTAGTGCTACATTGTGGATTAAAGAAAATGAGTACATTGCTGGAAAGGGTTTGGGATAATCCATGGTTTATAGATTACCAATAGCTACATGACTAGTTTCCTGCTTCAATAGCTGCTCTCAATAATGCCTACAAGATAGCTTCTGTTGAATTTCATGTCTCTCTCAACCTAACTTCCAAATTCCTTGGAAGCTACTAGTTCTGATTATGGGTAAGAGTGAACTTTGACACAGGAGTGTCAAAAGGGGGGGGGACCCCAACCCAAATTACAATTTCAATCCAATGACTAAGGGAAAATGTCATATAGATAAGTTCCATGATGACAACATGCCCCTAAGAGCACTGGCAACATGGAAGGCCATGAATGAATGGCCCTAAATGAGTACATTGAGCATTTGAAAAATACTCCTTTTGGAGGTATCTGAAGTCATAAGGTGAGATGACAAAGCAACTAAAAGAAAAGATTTACAAAAAAAAACCACATTCAATTATAATCTCCCTTTCTTTTGTGTAGACATTAGAAGTCAAAAAGAAAGAAAGAAATATCATTTCTATTTTCAATGCTACCTGGTGTAATAGAGTATATTGTTATCCAAATTATTACACTATACACTGGAATGTGTGTTTTCCTAACAAACAGGATGCTATAATATACTTCTTTAAAAAAAATATTGCTACAATCAACTATAGTGTTACAGTGAGGACATAGTACACATCTGAAAGACTAACTGAAGCATTGTTAAAACAATTCATTCAATTGAAATAAAACACTTCTAATCTTTAACTCTAGATTCAAAATCAGCATGAAAGGAAATGAATTGTAAAAACCGTACATTCACATTTATCAATATTCCTTTTCTCCACTTTCTTCTAATATTGCTGACTTGAATCTTTTAGTTGCATTGAGGGCACAGGATATTTCTGGTTCATCTTTTGGTTAATTTTCTGTCCCCCGCTTTCCCCATCTATTATGTCCGAGCATGCATGGAATATTTCTTACAGTGTCCAGGACAAAGAAGAAAAAGATAATAGCGTGGCTGAAATACACATAGCAGGATCAAACATACAAATCTGCATAAAAACACTGCATGTAAAAGTAGCATTTTAGAATGCAAGCCATTGCATTACAATTATTATTGTATTTTATATCTTGTAAAATTTTTAAAATGTTTACATTTTGGCATGAGTAGCTGAAACTAAATTTCTAAACAAATACTTTGCAATGATACATCACACAGGAGCTTTTTTGTTGTTGTTGTTATTATTACTACTTGGGTCTAAAAAGTTATTTACAACAAGATGAGTGAGTCTTCACTATTTACTGTTCTTTCTTGTTTTTGTAGACAGTAAAAATTTCATTAACCCTTCAATCTAAGCCTTAACATAACGGCACCAAAAAAATAATCTGGACCTCTAAAATAGGAATTACATCTCAATTATAGTTGACTAAGAAAGGTTAAAAATCACTGTTTTAGAGGCGCTATTCCAAGCTAGCGTGTATTCTGAGAAAGCTGTTCTTATTTTCTGGCTTAGTTCCTGGAATTCATAATACTGTCATTTCTTTAAAAATATAGATTCAAATCAGGAAACTTTATATTTTGAACTAAGTTAAAAATAAATATTACAACTGTTTTTAGACTGAATTGTTTATAAGAAACAAAGACAAGAGACGCCATTTGGATTTCTCTCTCTTTTTCCTTCTGACTGTCTGTCTTTACATTGTACATTCAATTTTGTGGGTTAAGTTTGTCTACAGTGTTCTTTTTTCTTTTTATTTTGTAGACAGCTGGGAACTATGCAAAATTAAGTTCTAACAAGTGTCCTCGAGTAACTTCAGTCTGTTTCAATGCTTCTGCTTTATTCAGTCCACATGAATCATAAGTTTGAAGCAAACCGTGGTTTATCTCCCTCTAGTTCAGGGTTTAAGACTGTGGAAGTATCTCTTTGTGGCCCAGCTGTGGGTGGCATCGGTCCTCGTGTTGGTGGAATTGCTCCTGAAGACATCTGTCGGAAGAGGGACACTCTCTGGGGGACTGTGCCTTTACTCCCACTCTGGATTCCTGTGCTTTGAAGAGCAGACACTGGCTGTGGGAGGGAAGCTAAAGATTCTCCCACTGTCGGATGGGGCCTTGTAATTATAGTAGAGACCTCGTGGGGCAAAGAAGGCTGTGAGGCTGACAGGGGCCGTACTTCTCTTGTCAGGCTAGCATTGTGGAGAGTTTGTGTACTCTTATGGATGTCGCTCTTCTGTGACCCACTGGGCATTTGCTGTAGCTGCTGTGGTGGTTGTTGTTGCAGCTGCTGTGGTTGTTGCAGCTGCTGCGGTGGTTGCAGCTGCTGCTGCTGCTGCTGTAGCAGTGACAACTGTGAAGCAGTAGGAGTTGCATACTGAAAAGTTCGGCCAGCTAAAGGACTCTGTACTGAAGGACTACAGACCGCAGAAGGGTAGGAGCATGGTGAGAAAACGACACCCTGTTGAGGTGTCTGTGTGCTCGGTGTTGATGAATTCAAGCTCCCATGGGAGAGGTTGGTCATAGCATAGACAGGTGTTGTCTGTGTCCTCATTTGCATTGATGAAATGGTAGCTGAAGGGCTTGAATTCAAAGCAGGTGTCTGCGAATAATTTGCTGTCCCAACAGTCTGTACCATCTCTCGGTCATACTTGACTATCTGTTTCAAAATTTCACTCTCCTGGTTGTTGAAAACGCCAGTATTGAGGTCTTTTTGGAATTTCTGGAGTAGAATTGAATTCTTCTTTCCTTTAGGGAGTGAGATTGACAGAACACACCATGCAAGTTAGCAGCTATTCAGCATAGGAATACATTTCTGCTTCTCTATCTCTAAAATGCATCTTTGCATCACGGTAATGATAATTTGTCATGGTTATAAGAGCAAAAGAGAAGCAATAACTTAGTTCTAGCTCTATACTCCATATAAGGTTAATAGCCTTCATTTTCAAGAACATATACTAAAAAGCCCGCCTGGCTTGAAAAAGGTCTATCCAGGATCCTGTTTCCCACACTGGCCACCAATGTAACTTAATGAAGCATAGCATCTAGTCCTGAATGCTGTTCTACTTATGGATCCAACAGTGTTCAGTGATAAAGAGTTTTTATTTAGCTATCAAGCAAAATTTGTCAGTCCCACTGTCTTCTCTTTAGCTTCAATTAATTCATTTAAAAAAAAATTTAAACTTAAATGTATTAGCCAACTCCATGGACGTTTTAAGGGGAAGAAGTCATAGCTATGGGGAAAGCATCATATCCATAAAAACATTGTAATTGTATCACTGAGTGACCTTGCTCTCAATCTACATACACATTTTTTTGCATGCGGACAATGTTGCTTTGTGTGCAATATGCAGAAAAATACTGCAAATACCCTCTGGGATAATTTGGTCGCACCCAATGAACTTTAAGAAGACTCCTGAATAATTAACTAATAAAGACCAATGTGAAGAAATAATTGGGAGATTTTGCATTTGTAACTTATTTATTTAGAAAATTTATATTGCCGCCTATTCACACAATTGTGTGTGCATGCCTGCTTGTTTGTTAGTTAGAATCCAAATATATTCTACAAGCCAATAATAGCAAGTTACCAAAAGGCATGCAAATGGAATAAGTAGCTTTTATAGATTCTTTCACTTGTTTTGTCAACCTATCCTAATTTCTCAAATGCTAAACATGCTAAGTAGGTTATAAATGTATGTGCCCATTTAACATGTTTCTTGAAAGCAGCTATTCAACACTGATAATGAATGACCAACAGATTGTGAGGAATAATCTTTCTAAATGTATGTGAATAATATGAAAATAGAACATATTATGTAACACCTGACTATAATTTCGCTAGTATTAAAGTGTTATAGGACTGTGTCATGTATTTAATCCACTGCCCAAAAATAAATGTCCCACTTCAGTAATAACTGGATTGTTTCTTGTAACTAAATTTTTTTTTGCAAAGCCACAAGCATAACAATTGAACATAATTTCATATACTTATATGAATTAGTGGCAATCCCTAACCTTGAAATAACCTAAATAAAGACAACTGCTCTGCAATAGCACAGAGCTGAAATTACTTAGAAAGGATACATTTATGAAAACTTGGTCAATTGATTTGATAAGGGATCGTGAAATGGAGACTTGAAACTTTGTACTAGATCCTGCCTGTTTTGTTGGGATTCCATTTTATATGGAAATAGGGAAGTCTAACTTTATTAGAGATTGTGACAGGAATTTGTATATATGCTTCCTCATAAGATAGATAGATATACATACATACATATATCCTTATCTGGATTGGCCTTGATTAATACTTGGATAAGGTAAAGGTAAAGGTTCCCCTCGCACATATGTGCTAGTCGTTTCCGACTCTAGGGGGCAGTGCCCATCTCCATTTCAAAGCCAAAGAGCGCTGTCTGAAGATGTCTCTGTGGTCACGTGATCGGCATGACTAAATGCTAAAGGTGTACTGAACGCTGTTACCTTCCCACCAAAGGTAGTCCCTATTTTTCTACTTGCATTTTTACATGCTTTCGAACTGCTAGGTTGGCAGAAGCTGGGAGCTCACACCGTTACGTAGCACTAGGGAATTGAACTGCAAAACTTACAAAAAGATGGCTTGGAAAGCTGTCATTAGTTGCTTTTATAACAAGGACTCTAAAGATCCAAGTCGTCTAAAGTTTTGAAATGAATGTCATCAATATAAATTTACCTACCTGACAAGGGTACCCACAGGAGATATTGGGAGGAAAGAGGAAATAACATATACATGATGAAAATGTCATACAAATGCTACTCCTTGCATTCTTGTCCTACCAGTTCTATCCGGTTCTATAGAACTGGTAGTTAACTCCACGGTGACGTCACAGAGCCGGTTCCATCGGTGTCTCCGTGGGTGCCGCTATCTTGGATCTTGCTTCTGCACATGCACAGAAGCTAGTTTTTTATTTCTGCGCACGCACACGTTATGCACTTCCCGCACGGACACACAGCGCAACCCTGAGTGAACCAGCAGCAAACATATTCACAACCCACCCCTGATTATTGTATCAGATGTTGCGATATAAATATGCAATTGAAGCCTATGGATGATATTATCATGCAAATGTCATCATTGTGACATAATGATTGGATTTTCTCTGTATCTCTTTTCTATGTGCTTCAGATGAGATAATAAAAATGATACCTGTACAGTATGTGGGGTCAGTAGTGGATTGTAGATTTAGACATGTGACCATTTAAATGTTCTTTCTAAGCAGATACTTCGACCATCAATGCAGCCCAAGCCCATATATACGAATAAGTTTGGGACACTACTAAACAATCAAATATGTAGTTTAATCAAAAGAGAATAATCAATTCATTCAGCCTTATTTAAGGTTAAATACAAATGCCAATCTTTTCTTCCCTTTGGAAAGACTTTATATAATTGTACTGGTCTTTTGAATCTATTTTACTATTGTGCCAATATGTTAGCCAACTCTGTTGTTCCTTCTAATATTTGGCATTTGCTTTTGAATTATGCTTGTCCATCTGTTATTTGTCCTTTTCATGGTGCATTCTGCCCATTTCGTATCTTCCTCTTGGTTTTTGCTCAGCATTTTCAGCTATATTTTCTATTATCCCAATTAATTGCACTAATACTAAACTATTTTACACTAAAGTAAACTTATTTTTTGTAGTAATATATATATATATATTGAAATACTTCAAATATAATTCAATTCATGCATGGAGGTAGAAAATCTGATATTGGTAGATTCTACCAGTGTATGAAGTATGAAGATAAAATACTTCCTTCTCATAGATTGTAAAATAATGTAAACTATAGAAATTGAGGACAACAAGATAATCGGCAAATTAGTTACTGCTTAAATGCTTTACATGAAGTATATTGTAAAATAGCAGGGAAAATTTATTCCCTGTTTAGATGCAACCTTTTTATAGAGAACTAATTTTATAAGAAATAATTATGCAAGTGTCTTGGAAAGCAAATTACTTAAGATCCTTTTTAAATGTTCCATGTGTTGTTTCCCCCATCTCCAACTTAGTTACTTTGTAGTGGGAACCTAAAATGTGACGATTACAACAAGTTTGCACCCAGAGCATAGAACATAGTCACAGAGATTTTTCAAGTGGAATATCAGAAACACAATTTTTGACAATGATCCAACCAATTTAAAGATTACATGAAGAATTAATGCATCCTACACTATTGCATTCAGATTTGAAGTGGGGAGAATGTTATCATTGCTTTCAATGTGCCTTCCCCATACATTCTTACTGTCCTTTATAATTTCATACTTCAGAGTCCATTTAGATAACTTACCAGGGGTGTGAAAGGCAGGTAGAAAATACTTTCCCTTTCTTTGACCTTGTAATTGCTGACAAAATAGAAGCTCGGATGAATAGACAAGAATGAGGATCAGCAAGGGCAGCAGACCATTCAAAGAGTAAAGAAAAAGGGAATAGACATTTGTATAACATTGGTGACATAGTTGGCCATTTAGAAAAACGGCAATTAAACGTGAATGCAAAAATTCAAAATTCAGTGCTGCATGCAAACTTCTAAGTCTAAGAACCCATCCAAATATTCTCATTGAATTGAAACTTTTTTCATGATGGAAGAGAAACTGGATTAAAGTACATGGGAAATAATCACAGTGTTTGAATTAATTTCAGTAGATTTACATTTAACTTACATTAAATCAAATAAAAATTTCTTACCATTGTGCAGAGCACACTTATGAAGGGTATCTTTGACTTGGACCTATAAATAGTTTTGCTGCTACTAGCTAGCATAAATAATTATTTTGATATTACTGTATTAACATCTATTATTTAAATCATAGCATTTAGAAATGAATTGATTTCAACTGATTTCAACTTTTCCCATGATTCCCCAGGTAATCTTGATGGCACCTTTACTGTAATTTGGTAGATGGATGCCTGCCTGCCTGCCTGCCTCCCTTTCTTTTTCTTTCTTTACTTCGTTTTCTTTCTTTTTCTTTCGTCTTCCCTGCCTCCCGT
>JANHFT010003470.1:373487-389029 GCA_032467955.1 Pseudoxenodon macrops
AACCGGAAATCCATTTCCGAACTTCTGGTTTCCCTGTAGCTTCCCTGAAGCCTCCGGAGGGTGAAAAACAGCCCAATGGGCAAAATGGACGTCCCGTTTGACCATTTTTCACCCTCTGGAGGGCGAAAACCGGCCAAATGGGGGGGGAATGCACATGTGCAGTGTGCCTGGAGGGGCAGTAGCGCACGTGCTGCCATTTTTGGCACACAATAAGAAAAAGGTTAGCCATCACTTTATCATGCAATCAATCTATCAGTTGAATTCAACACATTTTGAGGGCATCCAAGTTGAGGGAATTTAGTTTAATTTATCTGACAGGATACAATATATCAGTCAAATAAATAATAAAATAAAAGTAAATTCTAATTTTAATACAGGTTATTAATAATAAATAAACAGAAGAACAAAGAAACCTTTCGGTGTTCAGAAAAACAATGTGCTTTGTCAAAAGTATTCTTTGGGTTGTCGTCTTAAAAAATGCAAAAAGGTGTTCTCAACACACTCTATTTTCAAATTAATACTAGAAAACATTAAATATATTATCCAGAAGTCAAATGTTCGAACTGCATTCTTTCAGCAGAAATACTGAAAATATATGAGGAAGCTTTTCCAGCACAATTAATATTACTTAGGATTCCTACCAAAATTAGTCGGATTTAAATTCACACGACTAAGCTTCTTGCACTGTAACTTAGTCTGAATCCTGAACTGAATTGTTAACAGAATCTGACAATGACCTTGGAAGATGGAAGAGTGGTGGGTTGAAGTAGAGTGGAAGAAATGCTGCCTACAAAACAATCAGATAAAAAGGAAAGGAGAAACAGCGAAAGAACCTTAGAAGGAATTCTAAAAGAGGTGGCGGAAGATTTGTACTTTCAGACTAGCCAGATTCTCTCAATGTTGCCTTATAATAAAGTAGAATTAGTTTCTCTTGTTGTATTCCTGTCTGGTCTACTTGGGAGGCTGACATCAATCAGTTGTAAGTTTGAAAGTATGAATCTTTTTTAATGCCTGATTGGTTAGGGTGGTTTCTTTCTCTGCCAGTTGCAGGCTGATTCTCCTTTTATCTGAATCTTCCCTAAGCAGCATGTACTGTATCTCCTCTTGTCCTATTCCAAAATCATTCACATTCCATTACATGAATATGCCAAAATTACTCAAAACAGTATTCCCAGTTTAAATTTTATAGCAACAGAACTATGCCCAACCATATTATAGATGCAATACTTTTCAGGAAAATCCTGTGTTGTTTTTCATTCAGAATAAATCATTTATTCCTATGTAATTAATAAATAAATGGTAAACAACAAGATAACTTAGAAGAATAGGAACAGAGTGTGAATATGTGGATACATACCGTACATATTTGTATCCAGAAACAAAATTTTAAAGACCAAGACAGAGAGCTAGTTTTTTCATCGATTTGCATTTCTAATTTTGTGAAATATTATCTTTAACTTGCCCCAGTTCTCAAAATTGTATTTTCTTCACTTTTACATTCCACTATATGTTCTACAGGTGTATTCCGTATTATTCAGTGTGTGACATCTTTCCTTTTAACATTAAGAAATCAAAACCACAAATACTAAATATAGTTTCGTCCCATCCCTTATTTAAACATCTGACAAAATGCTTTGTATTTCTGACACCACTAGATTTACTATATATGACCTCAAAAAAAATTCAAACTCTTATAATCCTTGGGCAGCTTTATTCTATTTCCAAACTAATCTCTGTTGCAGCTGACCAATATTAGAAAAGGATCTACATAGTACACAGATAAAATGCTAATTTAGTCCCCATTTAATCTACTGTTTTTCATTTTTGCTATGTCTGATTTCTTTTATATTAACCTATAGAAACATAGACATGAGCTATATGCTCATTTTTTGACAGTTGTGTGTTTTACAATAAATGGATTACATGTTTTGAATTTTTAAAAATTCTACAACAGATTATAGGTAGCAACATTATGCAACTAAAATGGTCAGCCTGTTAAAGAATAAACTCTCTTCACTGTCTCCTATCAGTATTAATACAAAATTGAAAGATTTTAGGATTAATTTATGTTATATAATTTATGTTATATAATTTTTTAGAATTAATTTACCTTATATTAATTTTAGGGTTAATTTACCTTATATACTTTATATCAATTACTTATTGTAGAAGAAAAATGAAAATACAATTTTTTATATGTAATCATATTACATATGAATTATAGCATGCTTTATTTTCTAGCTCCTAGGTGAATCAGTTCTGTTGCCATGCTTTCATGGAACAAACTTTTTTTAGCATAAGCAGCTAAATAAATGGGCTAGGACTAGGACTAGACTAATAGAAATAAACTACATATTGTTTTCCTGGGATTTGCTTTCTATGATATAGAAACTGAAATTCATTGTCTTGTCTTACCAAAGAAACTAAACATTATAATTTCTGACTCTGACAAGTCAGAGTCAATGATTATGGTAAACAATGTGTTTTGTTTAGCTGCTTCTGCCAGCAGCAAAGGCCATACAGGAAAGTCAAACTTGCATCTTCTCTTCTTTTTTCCTTTGTTTGGCAGGAGGCAGAAAAAAAACCCTGCTTTCATTTTTTATTAATATTAAATCAAAATTGAGACTGACATCTTAATTTATGATTATGAAATAAGACAGTCTCATAAGGCGTTTATATCTAGTTTGTTGACCAGTTCTGTTTGACCTAATCAGACTTCATTCTGCATTTGGATTTAATAAAAAATTCTGGCTGATTTAAAAATGGAAGCCCTAATCTTCTTGAAGACATGCAAAAAGTCAGAAAGGAAATTAAAGTTGTTTTTTAATTCATACGTATAATGCTAAATTAAGGTCTGGAATTATGTTTGAAAAGACCAACATATACCATCATTATCTTTATATAAATATCTACAAATGTGAAAACATTTATGCATGATACATCCCAAAGCTATAGCAAAAATACTAACATTATTCCTATTTCTGTGGCTTAACCATTCAATACTAACCAGAAAACCTGAAGGGAAACTCAGAAAAGTGTCTGAGTTTTACTTTACTGATGATAATAATAAATTAAAACCACATGCTTCTTTGAAATAAGCAATTTTTGGTGAAACATAATTAAAGAAATGTAAATACTGTGTAATTGTTTATCAGTAACCAGGTAAATGAGCTTAAAGACTTCATAATGATGTTAGTTAAATGTAATCTGTTCCAAGGTTAGTACACTGTTTAAATAGGCTTTTTAGGTCACACGGAATGATCTGCATGTGGTCTCATAAAAGCTAAAGCACAAGCAACAGGGATTACCATAATTACTTCATCAAACTACAAGTAGCTAATGGGATTATACCCTAAGGGTAAGCAATTATTCCCTGCATACAGAATAAATGTGCTGAGAGAGGTGGAAAAGAGCAAATATTACAGCAATAGGATAAATAGGTCCAACATCATGGAGTGAAGACCAATGGAACTAATTTGCTATAACTTCAAAGAATCTGAATGTCTTTGCTTCATTTTCTGCTTTCTCTGGCTATAATTTTTGTTGATCACCCACTCCCTTTTCCTCTTACACATACACACGTGCACACACATATAATACATACACCACATACATAATATGCATAGACACATAAATATTCATCATATTTCTTTTGGACAAATCAATGCTATACAAAGCACAGTAAAGGAATAAGAAACAGCAAGGCAAAGATATTAAAAGTATGAGATGAGAAGCAGATAAGGAAACATAGTTCAGAATAGTTTACATGCAAACCATTTACTGTAATCTGCACCATTCTACCTTTGCAAATTATCCGTGCTTCCACCTTTTACACACAGTATACTGCTTTGTAAATTGCTTTTTGTTCTTTCAATTTCTCATTTCTATCTTTTGCATGATCATATCAACAATAAAGGTCAACAATTATCTTGATCTTTCCTTTCATCTACATTCCTTAATTCTGTCTTCATCTGCCAAATCACCTCAACATAACACATGTGGACTGACTTCTCAGTTTTATATTTTCCTGAATAAACTGCTAGTGCAGTAAAGAGCAGAATTGGGACCAGAATTTTTATTGCTAAGCAGTAAGGTTGTGAAGTGCGATGTCACATGACCGCAATCCCATCACTTCCATTGCCATTGTTAACTGAAAATTGTGGGCCGCTATGTGAGTACCCCCCTGAAGCTATGCCATTTTGTGCTTGGTCTCACCAAACTCCATGCCTCAGTAAGGTAAGGGACTGTCTTCTCTTCATCTCCTCCTACTCACCTATCTTTCTCCCGTCTTTCCCCTATTGTCCGCCCTATACACTGCCTTGTGGAGCAGTAAGGACTCCCAGAATCATACAGCTCTGGGACTGCTTGCCATGCTGCAGCTCAGGCTTCTTGGCACACTGCAATATTGGGGTTGTAAGAAGTCTGAGTCACAACACAGTGTGAAACTGCCAACCAGAACCATGGCACAAATCACTGACCTAGGAAATTGTAGCTGCTTCAGGAAGCCCCAGCAGCAGAGCAAAGCTGCTGATTCAAGGACCGTAGGCCTGCTTCCCCTGCTGCCCTGCACTCTAACACCCCAGCTGACCTTCAGTGTCTTCTTATTCCTGCTGCTGATAAGGCATGCCCACCCTGCCCTTCATAAAGCAGCTGGTAACCACATGATCTTCCCCAGGTCTCATGAGGAAAGCCTTGGGCTTGCTGTTCTCTAAACAGTGCGGCCTATTCTCACAATGCTTCAGAAGACCTCAGAAACTTTTTTAATGCTTCCAAGGGATCATGAAAATGGGGCACAGTATTTGGAGAATAGTGCAGTTTTGGAGAAGAGGCCTGACATGGCGAGCAGCATGCCAGATATACACTTTATCAACAGCAGAAGGCAGGCAGCAAGTCAGCTTGCTGCAGGCATGCAGAATACATAGCAGCGGGAACAACTGAGGCTTTGCACTGTGATGCTGGGGTGGCTGGCCCTGCTGGGGTTGGTATTTCTCAGTGTCAGCAGTGGTGCTCAGGCTGAAGTAGAGGTCTGGAAGCAGTGGCAGCTGGCTGATATTGCTTAAGGTCCCAGGTCTCTACTTCAGCCCCAATTCCTGCAACTGCCACCAAAGAGTGTTGCTGTACAGGGTGATTAAAAGAGCATAGGAATAATAGGTAGGTGGGAAGAGCAGGTGTGGTCATAAATGGAGGTAGGCTGCCAAGCATTTGAATTTGGTCACATGGTTGTGGATGTACCAAAAAGTCCATAACTTCTGCAACCGGACATAAGTCACTTTGTTCAACGCTTTCAAAACTGAACAAATAGTCATAAGTCAAGGACTACCTCAATAACAAAGCAGGCAAAAACATGCTGTTGTACACAACTTTTTTTGTTTATTCACTTAGTTTCCTACATGTGGTAATCTTTGTGGGAAGCAGATTGATCCACTTGCTCTAAACCTTGCCTATTGATGTATATCATTAATTCATTTTTCCCTGCCTAAAACACAAGTACCTTGTCATTGATACATTAATTTTCTGAGCCACATTCTTTGTTGCATTATACAATCTGTATAACATTTCCAATAAATTAGTTGGGTCCTCAATCCTTACTCTGCATATTAGCATGCAAAATCTGCCCAGTAAAGTATATGCAAATTGATAATCTCAATTGATAAATCTCTACTATCATCTTATATTAGCATCAAGCCTGGAGTTGGTCATTCTAATTAAATAGATTGCAATATCGCCAATGGAAACAATTTGTTTAACATGAAAATTTTTCATGAATTTGGTCTCTATCCTTTTCATTTGTATGTCAATCCTGAAATACCTTTAATGATCAGTTCTGCATAATTTGATACTCCAACTCCTCCTTCTGTGCGAATCATGCAGCGGTAATTGCCAGCATCCCGTTTAGTAGCATTCACCACACTAAAAGAAGCTACAAATCGACGATCATTAAAAATTTTCATGTCCTTCAAAGGTGCATCCCGTACAAGCAATCCCTAATGAGAAACAAATATAACAATTTATTTTAATATATACTTCATTTGCAAGTATTTTACAATAAACATTAAGATTAATGTTGGCATGTAAAAAAGCATATGCATATTTTTGTCATCCTGTTCCCCCCTACCAAGCCTGCTGTGTTGTTTCACCATGGCAAGGTCATGGTGTTCCTGGGAGGGATTAGTGAAAACTGTTGGAAGTGTATGCCAAAGGTATATACTGCCAGGGTCACCCATAGCATGAAGCTCTTCCCAACTGCCTAGCTAAAGCAAACAAGCACCTATATTGGGCAGCAGAGATCTAGAAAGATGTCAGAGGCAGATAATCACCTTAGTGACAATGGCAAAGGCATCAATTCATACTGTGCAAGAGAAGGCAACTGTAAACCACTAATGTATATTTACCAAGAAAACCACATATTCCACATAAACCAGATATAAAATATAAAACGACCGACATTGTATGAAGAAAGATGGACCCCTCAGCTCGGAACATACTACTGAGAAAGAACAGATCTTTCAGAAAACTAATAGTGTTTAAGACCCAGCTAGATTAAAGCCTTTGGAATGTCTAATATTGTCATACAAGAAAAGAAAAATTGAAGCTGCAAAGATAGAATCAAATCAGGAACATGGAACATTAAAAAGCATGAACATGGGAAAGCTCAACACCCTGAAACATGAAATGAAAAAATTGACATTTTAGGCATCAATGAATTGAGATGTACTGGGATTGGACAATTTCCTCTGGAAGGTTACATTGTTTATTACTCAGGATATGAAAAACATAGAAGAGATTGTGTTGCTTTTATAGTTAGTAAGGGTACAACAAGAATAGCATTTGGCTACAGTGCAATCAATGACTGAGTAATATTGATTAGACTTCATGGAAATATGACGATCCTTTAGATTTATGTTCCAACCACTGATACAGAAAAGGAGGTTGATGAGTTTTATGATCAAATTCAATTTGAAATCAACAGAACATGTAAGCAAGATGCGTATCTACCCTTTTAAAGAGACAGTTGAGCATCCTGGATTTTTAGAAAATGCACGTTAACTTTTGTAATGCACTTAAAGGTAAAGGTTCCCCTCTCACATACGTGCTAGTCGTTCCTGACTCTAGGGGGCAGTGCTCATCTCTGTTTCAAAGCCGAAGAGCCAGTGCTGTCCGAAGACATCTCTGTGGTCATGTGGCCAGCATGACTAAACACTAAAGGTGCACAGAACACTATTACCAAAGATAGTCCCTATTTTTCTACTTGCATTTTTACATGCTTTCGAACTGCTAGGTTGGCAGAAGCTGGGACAAGTAACAGGAACTCACTCTGTTACGCAGCGCTAGGGATTCAAACCGCCAAACTGCCAACCTTTCTGATGGACAAGCTCAGCATCTTAGCCAATGAGCCACTGCCTTCCTTCCTTCCTTCCACCACTTCCCAGCAATATTGGAATAAAAGACCATTAAGAATTCCAGAAACATAACATAGACTGAGAAATCAGAAAAAGCGTCAGGAAGACAATGGGAAATCTCTTCTCTTCTATGGTCAAGAAAATGGTATGAATGTTCTCATATAGTCACCAGGAGTTGAGCTTCATTAATGGGCATCCTTACCTTTCTCTCCCCTAACCATACCTCGATCTACAAAGACACAATGTCCAAAAGAACACAACAACATTATGATGATGGTGATGGTGATTATCATCATCATCATCATCATCTCAGTTATAGTTATTTATACCCAATCATTCAAACAAATCAAAATGTAAAACTATAGCCTAGTAGGCTTCTTGACGTTAGAGAGAAAAATAGCTTGATGAAAAATTGAATACCTACCTATCCTGTCTAATCTGTCAATGGCCACTGTTTCAAACGCTCGCCTCATCATTGGATATTCTTCCAAAACTTCATTGAAGTTGTCCACAGAAAGAGAATATAGGCGACAATATGTGTCTGCTCTCACGCTGGCAGTGCGACGGCCCTTAGTCAAAAGGCAGATCTCTGTAAGAGGTAAAAAGAACATACAGGAAGGAAGGCAGAGGAAATATGTCAGAACAAATTCAAATCCAGTTAAAACGTTCTTTTCCAGTCTACTCAGCGTCAGCAGTGTAGGATTCCTGGGAGTGTTGGGGTTAAAACCTGGGTGATAGAAGGAAATGAGCAAACTTCTTCAACATTTTTTAAGGTTCCAGATTATGCATTCCAGAACAAGAGCGCAGAGATATTCTTGTGCCATAAGAAGAAAAGAATTGTTCGGTCTTTGAGAGGAAGACAAATTCAGATACTTTTTTTTAAATGTGCTTAGCTAATACCCAACAGTTTTCTCATCAAACCTTAATTTGAGATGTGATGTAAGAAAGGAAATTGACGGTAACTGGGAAGATTACAGAGATGTTATGGAAACTGGATTGCCAAAATTCAGAAAGTGCATCACTCTCTTACTATAAAGCTTAAGGTCTCTCAAGTTTTTTTTTTAATTCTTACAGCAGAATATAGCTCTCTGATCCCTTTAAAAGGGTCAGCCTTTACAGAAGCCTATTTTAAGGATCTTCAATAACTAGACATAAAAACCAATAACAAAGGGATGAACATTGCCATGATTTTACTTATAAAATTTTGCTTGAAACTCTACTAAAAGATAAAAACATATAGCTACATTCTGTTTATAATTATACATCAATAGCATTCATATCTAGAGATTTCCGTAATTACTTGGTCTTTCTGAAAAATTATCCCCTTTATGATTTTTATAAAGGAAGGCTAATTATCGTTGTAATGAGAGCGACCAAACTAAAGTCACTCCAGAAATACTAAAACACTGTAAGCCAAGCTTCACAAAATAGACTTAGGAGATAAAGTTAAACGGAACAGGCTTGATTGGTGCCTCTCTTAAAATAGATGGCAATTATGAGATGTAGCATTCGGAAAGCAAATAATCATGTGCAGTCATTAAACTACTCATGTATAAGATTCAATGAAGACTTTTACATATCTGCAGTCTTTTTATAATTCACAAATGAAAATTTTCTGAAGTGAGAATCCAGGAAACATACAGGCTCTATTCAAGTAAATAATTCAACACCCAGAAAAATTTAATGTGATTCAAATTCTAGAACACTTCACAGAATTGCATGATTTCAATTTCCCGCCATGCAAAACTCTGATTTACTTACTTACCTATTCAACAATCAACAGTACAAATTCCACTGCCTGAGAAGCAGCTTTAGTTAAGCATTCTTCAGATAAGAATGCTCAATACTTGGTTTAATAAAATTTTGGGTAAATTTTCTTTCAGTTAAAATAAGTTTTAAAAAGTGGCCCAGGACCATCAGCAGGATACGAGCTGGTATGCAAAAAATTTAACAGAATAGGCCATTTTGGACTGGGGGCCAGAGATTGTGACTTGATTTGGATATATTGGTCTCTGTAATCCAGTACTATCTCCTCTGTCTGTTAGAAATTTTTTGAGTTAGTGAGCTTGATTTCTAATTATTCATCTGAAATAAACTTTTCAGTAAAGGTTGGTATGTAACTTTATTTTTTTTAAACTTTCAATGAATATAACTGGATAGCGAACTGCAATTCTTTTCCAAGTCAGATCATGAAGAGAGTAAAGGATACCATATTTTATTTCACAGCTGTCTCCTAAAGACAAGATGTTTGTGTGCTTTCCTGACGCAGATAATTTAAGTGAAATGATGAAACCATCCCAGATCAGATGAAAAATTAGATTCCTTTATTTAAAATCATTTGTATTTCAGTTGAAGGAAATTTCGAAATCCGTGCTGCCACCAAATACATTCCTACAGCTGAGGCCAGAAATAGACACTGTGGCTCCCAGAAATATCCTTTAGTGTCTACCAGACTCAATGTTTTTTCTGAATTCTTAAAATATATAAAATATATAAACAGGAACCTAGCATGCTGCAAAGTAAAGAATTAGGTTTGTGTTTTCAATTTACATAAATGAATATCATAGGCTTGCAAAAATCCCATCTGAATGGTAAAGAATCTTTTGGGATGGGGTACAGTTTATTTTGATAAATGAGTATCTTTTGACTGGCCATGCTCATCATGGCAATTATTTTGCAACTAATCAAAATTCTCCTAGCAACCATTTTGTAAAATGCCCCCAACCTGTGCTTGGAATTCCAATGTATACCTAAGAGACTGTCTAGTCTGAAAATGACTCAGCTGAGCTAATGCTAAGGAAATCAAAAGGAGAAATGAGATAAAAGAGTAATTAGAGTGTAAGGCTAATGTAAGAGGCCATTGCACTAAAAATTGCTTTACATTCTAAGGTGCCTAAATTTGTTATAATTTAATTGAGTGTATCTTTAAGTCGAATACATCTTTGATATGGTTATTCTCCATGAACTTAATAATTTCCCCTTTTGACAGATAGAAATCACAAGTTGTAGAATATTTGTGGGTGAGGATGTTCAGATGCCACTTCTAATGTTTAGGGAGGGGGGTGCTTCCTCAATATAAGGTAATAAGATGATAAGTTGTCCTTAACAATACCAGAAGTCTTACCTGATAAATAATTGCACATTATATCCACCCCCCAAAACTGTTTTGAGATTGGTTCCACTCTATGTAAAGCATACTAAATTGAATTTGCTCCACAAAGTGGAATAAAATTTGACACGGTAATCTGAACCAGGTATGACAATTCCTCCTTCATTCCCAATTGCTGTTGCTTTTCTAAGCTGAAATTTAAAAAAAATGTTCACTCTTGGAGCAAGATAATGCCTAGCTGGCAATGCAACACTGGCCCAATTGTTGCCAGATAATTGTCCACATAAAACTACACCTCACGATGTAATTAGTTATTGTGCAATGTCACATCAATATTTGATTAAAAATGGAAAATAAATGCTCAGGGAAGAAACATGAAGTCATTTCAAGGCAATGATCTGCCAAACTTTCTGAACCTTGGCAGATCTATATTTCCCTGATCTACTGATAACTGGCATCAAGCCTCCAAAGTAATAAAATTTCATTTCTCCAGTTTGAATGGGAAATGGATGTTGACATAATTTTATGAGCAAGTAGCAACATTCTAAGTGTATCCCTTTCGCCTCCAATTAAACTTTTAACTTTTCATTGAGTTAAAAGCTTAATCTCAGATTTTTTTTATAAAAGAAGCAAAATAGCTAGCTGGACTTGATTTCTCTTTAATGATGTTTCTAAACTAAATTGCAGGCAATCAGTTCAAATTATAAAGGAGTATTCTAAATTACAAACTAATAAACCTATAAAAATATTGAAGAACTGCTTGACCATTGGATACAGATCACATGTTTTTAATTACAGTTGTGGACAAAAATGGTCTACTCTCCATCATTGCATTTTTGTAGAAAGTCAATGAAGCTAGGTTGTAGCTTCTACAGGAAGCACCATATTTGGATGCTTTTTCAGTCAGATTTCAGGTTCCATTTTTGAATGGAAATTACATTGATTGCAACTAATGACTTCTAGGAGACCTGGAATTGGAATACTGTGAGTATCCTTGTTCTCCTTGATTTCTTGAGGGTTTTCTATATCAACAATCATGCTATTCTTTTTGACTGATTGTAGAGATTGGGAGTGGAGAGTATTCTGGTTCTACGGCTGGTTCCAGGCAGTGTTGGCAGAAGGGAAGAGATTGAAACCAAGAGTTGCCAAAGTGTTTAATCACTTTCCTTCTACCAATTTAAGAGTAGAAACTACTCAACCATCTAAACATCCATGTGTAACATTTGTTATTTTAGAATATTAGAGAAATCATTGTGAAAATTTATTAAAATACTGTCACTTTACTGCTTTTTATTTTATTCACCTTTTTGATTAAGTGCCTTATCAAAAGAATTGTTGTGTTGTGGCTGTGATTAACGTTGTTGATCATTACTTCTAATGCCTTGTTGCCTAGGGTAACTTATATGGAATTGGACTGATTGATATGTTATTATGCTTGTTTAGTTACATTTTAATAGCCCAAAGTACTCCAGATTGAATCAGCTCTAACTGAGAGTTTTAGAGTACATTAATTTGGAAGTTTGGACTGAGTCAAATCAATCATCTGAACTGATTAAAATGTTTGAAACAAACTGGATCCATTTGTCAAATCAATTTGTCTGTTCAGATTAAACATGAT
Source organism: Pseudoxenodon macrops (assembly GCA_032467955.1). Classification (NCBI taxonomy): domain Eukaryota; kingdom Metazoa; phylum Chordata; class Lepidosauria; order Squamata; family Pseudoxenodontidae; genus Pseudoxenodon; species Pseudoxenodon macrops. The sequence continues at coordinate 385,615 of JANHFT010003470.1, forward strand.
ACATACAAACCACCCAGGGGTGGGTTCCACTTCCCTTCCCTACCGGTTCGGGGTCCTATCGGAAATGCGCGTTTTGCTCACTACGCTCACACGTGCGCCCCCATCATTCCCAGGTTAAAATTGTCTGTGCATACGCAGGACACTTTGCCCATGCACTGATAGTTATTTTCGAGTATATTTTGCTCTGGTGGATGGATTTCAAGCCAGTTTGGGGCCATGTCCAGCTGGCCGTCACTGCCGGTTCGGTGAGCGGAGGAAAATTCCCGCTACCAGTTGTAGACAACCGGTCCGAACCGGCAGGAATCCACCTCTGATACCACCTTCAGCTATTCTTTTCTGGGTGGGAAAAATATACAGATATGTATGTGTATGTGTGAGAGATAATGAACTGACAGAGAAACAGTCCTATTTCCTCTTTAAACTCCCACCCTTCGAGGATGTTTTCTGCTGTAAAAAAAAAAAAGGTCAGGTGAAAGATACATGTGACTGCATGCCCTATACCTGTAAATGAAACAGCAGGAAATGTGATAGAAGAATTGCAGGCTGTGTTCTGTGGTTGTAAAAATAGAACCTATTGCTTGTTTGCCTATAAAAATGGCCATACCACAGAGTCCCAAATTAATGTGTTTAAAATTACATATCTTTTAGTTAATAAACACAAGAGAATATCCACAAATACAAATATCAGGAATTCAAACCAGCAGGAAGTAAATGACTCTGATAAAGTATAAGCATGAGAAGAATCAAAATGTGTTTCCATGGTGTTATCATCACCATTTTCCTTGTACAAGATCCCATTACTGTAATCTACTCTAATCCTGAAGGTCCTATAACTTCTCAGAGATATTGAGCATCTACGGAAGAAATGGAATTGCAGTTTCTTGTTTCACTAACTGAAGCAATTGTTAGTGAAATGACTCACTTGAATTTAACAAGCAAAAATCCTGCATCATTCATTTTGAAAGATTCTGTGAGATGCTGATAAATTACTTTTTAGTTGGGAGGAGAAGTGTGCTCCCTCTTGTACCATATCCAGGGTTAAATTAGGCAGTTGGATATAAGAAAATATGGACATGGGAGTACAGATTCTTCTGCAGTACCTGAGATAATGTTGAAAACCATGAAGAAATATGTAGCCATTATGGACTGAATGCAACAGAGATAACCATGTCATTGTATATGGAGAGTCTCAGTTATCTTGGTCATGGTTGTCCAAAAGTTTCTTTTTAAGAGGCAACTGGACTGTCTGGTTTTTCTTTGAAGACGTTTTGCTTCTCATCCAAGAAGCTTTTTCAACTCTGGCTGGTTGGTGGATAATGGAAGGATTTATACTCCTTGCAGACATCTGGTCATTTGCATTATTTTAGCGAGTCATTAAGGCCACCTAATAGGACACAGATAAATTTTCAGGTGGCCTTAACGACTTCAAAGAAAAAACAGAAAGTCCAGTTGCCTCTTGAAAAGTATCTTTGGGACAATTGTGTCAGTTAAAAAAAATTGTATACACATGCAGGTCTGTGTCTATCCATAGGCTTTTTAATGGCATTAGTTATACATTCAGCTATGAGTTTTCAACTGATGGGAAATCACAGAATATACATGCTCAGTTTATCTGGCTCTGGGATAGTGACTGATTAGGAGCCAAGACAACATGGGGCATGAATGGGAGATGAGTGACAGAAAATGACATATTTCTAGTTATCAAAACAGTGTATCAAAGACTCCTAGCAAAAACTGTTTATGATAATTTTTTAATTGCATGCTGCTATCATTATGCTCTGTGGGGAAAGAAAAAAAAAGAAATGCCAAATAGACATCTCATAGTGTCTTCATAGGCTTTGTAAAGCAATTCATGTTCAATAAATTTACATTCAGTCTCTGCATCTTTACCAATCTCAAACTTCCATTGTACTCACCTCCAAAGTAGGAGCCATCAGTCAACTTCATCTCTTTACTGGATTTAGTGATAACACCTGCGACCCCATGTTGAATGAAATACATCTTTTTCCCCACAGCCCCTTCTCGGATAATGTAATCTCCAGGTTGAAACACTTCAAACCGCAGTTTGCTTAGCATGGCTGTTACAAAATTCGGGTCAGCATTGGCGAACAGAGGCATGGTGGCAACAAGCTTACGACAGTTAAAGTTGACAATCTCCTAAAATGGAAAAAAAAAGGATAATTGGCATGATGACAAAGGCATCTTGGTAGAATCTAAGGAAAGTAGAAATGAAATATCACCCTACTCATGGATGTGGATGACTTTGGGGGAAAGGGGGAAGAGAATTGCCTTAGAAACTCTTAGTATTTTTATTTGGTAACAAGCAATATGTATTTAAGTTATAGATAAATGTTAGATAAATAAATGAGTATTTACTGAAACACTAATTCTAAATAGAAGTAAAAGAAATAGCACTTACTGAAACATTAATTGAATTACTCAGTGTAAATCTTCAGTTAAATATACTAGTCATGTGCCAAATTTTTACCTCATGTAACAGTTCCAAGAGCATGACATTTTCATAAAACCTGTACTTACCACTGTTTTTAAAGCATTCTTTCCCAAGAGCTGCTGGTTTTAATGGGGGGGATACATATAACATCAAGAGTCTTCAAAAAATATTCAGATGAATGAGTCTGGCTAATTTACATGCCCACAGTTTGACATGGATTTAATGGAGAATCCCATTTCTGCTTTAATTATTTCACTTTTTATTTAAAAAATATGATTCAAAAGTGATCTCCATGAGAAATAAACTCCAGAGTCATAGCCGAAAATGGTCTGAATTTTAAAGAAATGTCTCAATCACTGCTGCCATGAATCTATTTCAGTCTTCTTGATTTTGAAAGCACTTAAGCAATTGCTGAGAGCAGCATACTGGGAATTATCCCTTTAAATGTGTGGCTCAGATAATAATATGCTGAAGAAGAACTAAGCAAACATTGGACCTGGTAGAGAGGTTTATGGAGAACCTGAAGAAGTTGCTGTCCAAAGCATTGATATTATCTGAAGACTGTGAGAACTTCACAGTTCATGGCTGAACAGACAGATGTTCTACCCAAATAGAATCTCATAAAACAACAATGGTTAACAGACAATGTGCCTACTTAGAGGCATTAGACTAACTTCTCCAGCTTGTGCTGCAGATATTATGAATTTGAATTCTCAGAATTCCCAGCCAGCATGGTTTTCAAGTTCTGAGGACTGAAAGTATGATAGCTGAAATATTCTGTATATATAATTGTTAAAACAATTTGTTAAAACTGTACAACAGAAAGGGATTTGAGGGAAAAACTCTGAATTCAACGACTCTCAAACTTGTTTAGAAAAACTAGATTTGGCCGAAACTGAGAAGAAAAGAAGGAAAATAGGGGTTAAAGATTAAATGAAGTAAATAAAGAAGATGTGGAAATCA